>BQNB010124403.1:2271-19944 GCA_026074375.1 Tanacetum coccineum
TATAGTACTAGGGTTTTCTAGTATTTAGCCTACAATCGTAGTGGCCGGAGTGGGACCCTTGTCGGGCAAGGGTCCGCGGTTATCGTGATTGCGGACGTGGATTACCTTTCGCGGATGTCAGCTAATCCGTAAGTGGCCCGCGGGAGCGGCCACTGACCGATCCGCGTCCGTCTTGTTGCGTCCGGGCCGTGGCCAGTGTGATCTCGGGCTTAGTTCCGACCCGTTATGCTTGTTACTTATTTAGTTGGGCCAAGGCCCTAGTGTGATGGTACGACCCAGGCCCAAAGGCCTGCTATACCTATTATACGTCATCAAGTCTCTCCAGTCTAGTATTTTTGCTGCGTGCGGTAAATATTACTAGACTTTAATCTTCTAGTGCCGCATCTCTTCCTTTATTTCGTGACCATTGGCTTCTCCGTGACTTTTCCTTAGCCAGTTAGGTAGGGTTTGGGTGACGTGTATTCGTCCCGACCTTTTGTTTTCTGACTGACATGAGTTGATGGCAGTTATCCTTTTGTCATCACTTCTTCTTTATTTTTGATCTCACCCGTTGGTTTGTTTAGTGCAATACACGTGTCCTCATCTTGCCGCTCGTTGCATTTACTATGCCAAGAGTATAAATACCCCCTTTGGTTTTTACTGTTCTCTTTACTTCTTCTCCACCATTATCGCCATTGTTAAAAATTTTCGAGCTTTTATTCACTTTCCCATGCCAGTGATCGCTTGAAGATTCGTTAGATTACCAGTTTAGGTTTTAACTCTTCTTTTCGACAATGGGTACTATTGATGATATGAAATCCATCTTAACCCAATCGGCTTTAGATGCTCTGTCTGAGAAGTTTCACATTCCTTGTACTATTCATCTTGAATTACCTGGCCGTAACCAAAGGATCCGTAATAGTCCCACCGGCAAAATCGGTGTTTATACTAGATTTTTTGTTTTTGCCAATTACCGGATCCCACTTTCTCAGTTTCTTGTAGATATACTTGAGTATTTTCAGATCAATCTATCACAGTTGTCTGTTATTGCGGCCGCTAAGGTCTCTCATTTCGAGATCCTATGCCGCGTTCACAGTTTTGTTCCGACTGTAAGGAATTTCCGTAGGTTTTATATTAATTCTAAAAATAAAGGTTGGATGTCCTTTAGCAAACGCTCCGACACCGCTCAGGTTTGTTATACCAAACCGCTAGATTCACTAAAACACTAGAATGATAGTTTCTTTTGGGTTGAATCCTCTGCTTTTCTACTTTCCATTCCGTGGCATAATAATAAAACACTAAAAAAAGACCCCCATCCCACACTGACTGAATTTGATGCGGAAGTATGTGACTTCCTTGCTAATCATCCCGCTCTGTTTCGAAAGTTTCTGGAGTCCTTCTTATGCCTTATTGGCATAAGTCGCTATTATGAGTTGGACGATAATGTCCATCCGGTCTTCTTGGTTGACGATGATGAGGGTGGGTGTTCTTTGCGTCCTGTAACTTGTCTTTCTTGTTACTATATCTGACTGTTTTCATTTTATGCAGAGATGGATTTATTTGCCTTCATTAATCATGCGGATCCCACTAAGGTACGGATAGGGGAAAGAGAAGTTAGAGAGGGAGAGGTTCCGCTGCTTGATTCTACCAGGGGTCGTGTTGTTCCGCTTGCTGGTGTCAATGAACAGGGAAACCAGAATGATGATGTTGAGGATGATGGAAACCAAAATGATGATGTTCAGGATGCTAGAAACAATGTAACTGAGGAGGGTGCTGCTGATGGTCAATAAATTCCCGTTGATGCTGGTATTGTTCGTATAGAGGATGAGGTTCCGGCTACTGTTGCTGAGAAAGCTAAGGGGTCCAGGAAGAAGAGGAAAGCTTTCGGAGGGGCTAGTGGTTCCAGCCTACCTCCCAAGAAATTAAGGGCTAGTGGTCCCATGGTACCTCCGGTGCTGGTGCTAGTACTGGTGGAAAAACCATTGTTGCGCTTCAGGGCTTATTGGAACGCATCACATTGCCTGTTGAAGTTGGTGTTACGACGGTGGCTACATTGCCGTTTATTACTTCTTATGTGTCTCTTACGTCAGAGCGTGAGGAAGGTGGCCGCACAGATTCTGTTACTGGGCCCAATCTGCGTACTCAGCATCCATCAGAGAGGTTTGTAGTTCTTTAAGACTCTCCTTGTCATTCTAGTTCAAATGCTATGGATGCTGAAGTTTCTTCCGTTATCAGGTCTCTTGTCTCGGATCCTCCTATAATGACCACGGTCGTTGCTACTACGGCTGTCGCTAACACTTCTTTTGTTTCGGTGCCTAGGGCAGGCAATGAGCCAGTTCATCATACTCTTTTTGCGGATTCCGCCTCTATAGGCGAGTCTAACCCGGATGTTGCGGGTCCTTCCCATCCTGCTGGCACGGAGCTTTCCACAGATTCTTTTTTGTATCGCAAGATATGGATTCAGAGACCCTTCATCAGACATACATTCCTAAATGGAATGTTACCAATAACTCTACACTTGATGACACTGATGTTTGTCGTAGTGTGGTTGATCACTTGGCTCTTTGAGTGCTTTTTTCCCAGCTCCACAACATGGACTACGACCAACTATTTATTGAATTCAACGTCAGAGCGGCACGCCAAACATGCCTTAGCTCTGAGGTTAAGTTGTGGTTAGAGCATGACCTTAAGGATAAGAAAAAGTTAGAGGGGAAGTGCAGCTGGCAGGCTGGTTTATTAAAGGAAAAAGACGCTGAGATTGCGAGTTTGAAGGCTCAGTTATCTCTGAAGGAGGCTGAGGTTGCGGAGGCAATTCGTCTTTGCGGCCAGGTTGCTACTATTGAGGCCGTGGAAGTTGCTCGAACCAATGAGCTTAATGGTTTGAAGGAACGGAACTCAGCCCTTGAGGAGGAGAAGGGTGTTCTTGAAAACAAGGTTGTGGCGCTTGAGTCCGCGGACGCTACTAAAGTGACTGAGCTTGCATCCTTGACTGCTCAAACTGCCAAGCTTACTCAAGATTTGTCTGAGTTGGGTTTATCTTGTGATGAGCTGAGTGTTAAGGCTTCTTCTCTTGAAGCTGAAAGGGATAGACTCATTAGTCAGATGTCTTTGCTAGAGGGTACATGCTTTGAGCTTCACGATGAAGTGTCAGGTTACAGACTATTTAAGGAGCAGATTGATGTGGTTCAGGATGAACAAGTCAAAGTAATTAGTGATAAGGTGGCGGGGTTGGATGCCGAGCTTATAGGAATGGCTCTTCACCTAGATGAGGAATTTTATCCTCGTTTTTTTACTACCATAGTTGGGCAGAGGTGGATCCTTGGTCGCGGCCTTAGACTTGTGGTCGTGAAGTGTCTTCAATCTCCAGAGTATCTTGTTGCCTTATGAGGAGCCATTGGGTGTGCTATTGACAAGGGTATGCAAGATGAGCTGGCGGTTGGTATTGATCATGTGAATGTCGGAAGGGTTTTGTTGATGTTGCTGCTTATGTCCCTTCCGCGAAAGCCAATTATGTCTCCGCTGTGAATGCCTTATGTGTCATGGATTTCCCTCTTCTTGCCCAGCTGTGTCCCAAAAAGATGCAAGCATTGCTGGTATTTTGGGTCTCCTTCATTTGGACGGTCCTGCGGCTGAGACACTAGAAGGCTGGACCAATTACAGACCTCTCTGAAAGCAACTCATGCTTTCCATATCCACCGGTCGGGAGGACCAAGTTGGTTATTGGAGACTTGTTCCTGTCTTTTTCCTCTGGACGTAGTTCAATTCCAGTGGGTTTTTTAAAGGATTCGAGGAGGATGCCGCTCCAACGATTATCTATTTCTGACGCAATGGTTCCCTCAATTAACCCGCTATTTGCTGAAAACTTAGTTGGTGAGGACAGCACGTCAGGTGGTCCTGTAGTTGTTTCCGCTACCAATGCCTTATCAACTACTTTTGTTGAAGCCAGCTCCGTTTCTCCCATACCGGTGTCTGATTATGAGGTGGTGGATACAAAAGCTCAGGCTCAAACCTCTTCTTCCCACAAGATCATATTTGAGGAGGAAACCTTGGAGACTTCGCCAAAGAACCCTGCAACCTAGTTGAGCCTGTTACTTACTGTGTTGCTTCCTGTTTGTAGGAACATATTCTTATCATGTATTGTTGTTTCTACCGTGGCCGTATGTGGCCCTTTTGTTGCGATTGTTTAATACTTAACAATTTACATGTAAGTGCTTTTCGGTAGGCTTAGCCTGATACCGAGCACACATGCATACTACAAATATAAGATCGGGTCTACTAGATGTAAGATACATGAGGGAGCCGACCATACCACGGTAACGGATAGGGTCAACTGGTATCCTTTGTAGATCTTCGTCTAGTTTGGTTCTCTCCACCATTGAAGTGTCAACGGGGTCATTAGAATCTATACTGTATTTCTTATGTGATGACGTATATCATGGACACCAAAGCTCATTGGGGCTTGTTCATAACATACACATAATGGGCCATGACAATACAAACAAAGTAGCCAGCACTAAGCATGACAGTGCCGCTTGGATATTACAAAAGACGCACATGAGTACCTTGATTTAGCCATTAACCCTTTGGCCTCGCGGAAAAACAACGGGGACTGCGGAAGGATACTCACGTCCGCATACACGATTACATGTGGACCCTTGCCCGACAAGGGACCCACTCTGGCCACCAACAGATTATATGTGAAATACTAGGAAACCCTAGTATTACTAGCCTATAAATAGGAATCATCGTACATACCAAAGAGGTATACAATATTCTCTCACTCTGACACGCATATCTGAGACAACATGCTCTCTTACTCTTACGCCGGAGTCTAATCGTAGGGTCCGCCCCCACGGTAAGGCTAACGGTTTACTCTCATTGTAGTCAGGACATTCATCAGATCATTGATTTAGTACACGATCCAATTCATTTTTCAGCCGTTGGGTCCGGGCCCAACAGGTGTACAAATCCAAACTCAAACCCTTAACATAAAATTGTACTAACAAGGTTTGGCGCCATCCGTGGGACCGGATATAACTGCGTTCCTGGAAAATATATCAACTCCATGTGCTATGCCTCAAACTACCAACTAGCACATCCCGCAGATCCGATGTTCAGAATACGAGTAGGAGAAAGGACAAATAAACCCCTCAGGGTTCCACGAGGACTACATCCGCTGTAGACCTTGAGGAATTCTGCAAAAAGTACTATGAGAAATTATTGCTAATCATGGCAGACAAATATGAGCATGAGCAAAGGAAGAAAGAAAAACTGGAAGAAGTAAAAGCGCGACTAGATTTTGGTGACGTTCGGAGTGGACCACTAAGACGCAAAGAGTCTGCATTTACTATGAATCAAAGGACAGGTCTCCTAGAACGACACAGGTCGATCCCATAGCCACGCTAGTAGTCACCTAGCGTATTCACATGGTGAAATCGCGAAAGTCAAGGGTCACCCACGACATGATACAAAAGAATACAGGCAAGAAGGAAGAAAATAACATATTCGAAAGACTGGAAGCAAAGGATGGAGTGTGTCCATATTACTTGAACCAGGTCATCAAGTATAAAATCATGTATACGGAGAAATTCTGAATGCTTGGAGGACAGTAGAGGGGACAATTGGAAGTCTAATAATCACAAAATCAAAAGCCTAGTATTGAAGATGACGACCTCTCTAATCCCTGGGTATGTGTCGAGACTGATCCGTTCACGTCTCGGATTCGCCATTTCAACTTCCTAAAAACCCGAATGCCTAGTCATATAAAAACGTATAACGAAAGTGGAGAATCACCAGATAGATCACTAAATCTTCCAGGCCGCGCAAAAGACAGTAAGATGGGCCATTTGCCAACATGGTGGTATATGTTTAACTCCACACTTATGGGAATGCTCGGGTATGGTTTGTCGATCTTCCTCCAGAGGTCTATAGACAGTTACGGTTGACTGAGGGAAGCGTTCTTGAAAATTTACCTCCAACAGAAAAAAATGCCTGGGGGGTGGGGACGGAGGGTATCAGAGACCCTATAGTACTCCATAACATTAAGTAAAGGGATGGGGGAATATACAGATCGTATACAAAAGATACAAGTCGGAGAGCAGAAACGTCAAGGGTGCGCCGAAATGCATGAGAATCTTCGGATTCGTACACAGAATCTCAATCCGTAGTCATTTAAAAGATTCCATGAGAAAATTCCAAAAATAGTACATGGAAATGATGCAAGTGCCCACGTCCGTCTTTAAGGGAGAGAGGCTGCTTTAATTCAAGAATGGAGAAATACCTCCCGACATGAAAAAACACAGGAAGGAAGTTCACATGCAAGATTTCCAAAAAAGGAGGAAGTTTTAGCTATCCATACGTATGCATGAATAAATAGGCCCCCCCCCCGCCCCCCCCCCCCCCTCCCCCCCCCCCCCCCCCCCAACCCCCCCCCCTCCCACCCCTGGACTGATTTACACTCTTACAAATAAACCGAGGGGAGATTCTGCCTTAGAAAAAAGTAAATTCACAAAACCCTCCTCACGATGACCAACTCAGGTTGAAAAATGGAATGGAAACAAGTTTTACGAATTCCATGGAGAAGTAGGACACAACACGGATGAATGCAACCATCTAAGGAAGCAAATTGAGGACATGCTAAAAGCCAGGAAGCTGTCACATTTAATCAAGGAGTTAAAGCAAAACAACGGGAAAGACTTGCAGAAAAAGAAAGGAGAGCCACACGGAAAAGAAAAACCTCAGGCAATCTTAATGATTCAGCCATGGCAAAAGGCAGCAAGGCAGAAGATAACTCAAAGTTTCTCACCCAAACTCAAAATATCATTCTCGTCTCTGGGAGACGATGAAGGAGCAGAAGGCCCCCTGATAATAGAAGCAGAGATTGGAGGTCACCAAGTGCACCGCATGTGTATTAACGGAGGATCATCATTTGAGATACTCTATGAGCACGTTTTATCGACTCCATCCGTAATATAGAATCAAATGTCTGGCCCATTGCTATGTAGGTTTAGCGGTGAAATAAAATGGCCATTAGGACATATAACATTTTGGGTGATAGTTGGGGATGACAAGACATTCAACATCAACTATGGATGGGACTTCATGTAGTGTGAGTTCAACGTCTACGTTTAACGAATCATTAGAAGGCGGGATTGCGAAAAATTGTAGCGTCCATCAAAAACGCACGGATGATAAGTTCTTGGTTATGGGAGGTACATTAGCTAAGAAAGTAGTAAATCATTCCTCATTGAATGGTGCGATGGTTCCTATGGACCAGAAAGACCAACCCCTCCGGTGAACAAAGTAGAATAAGAAAGGATTAAAGCGGCAATCAATCTGGAACACACAGAGCAGACAGTGATGATTGGCTCTAATCTCACGGAAAGAGCTCGAGCCAAACTGTGTGACCTACTCCAGCATATGTGGATGTATTCTCTTAGACCCTCGAAGATATGACGGGCGTCCCAAGGCACGTAGCGGAACATAGGTTAAATGTACGAGAAGGTTGCCAACCAATTAGGCAGAATAAAAGAGGTCAAGCGGCAGAAAGAAATATAGCAATTAATGTGGAGGTCAGTAAACTTATGACCGCTGGAATCATAAAGGAAGTTCACTACCACGATTGGCTCTCCAAATTTTTTCGATGATGGTAAAAGAACAGATTTTTAGTTGGAGAAATGTGAGTTGACTTTAAGGACCTCAATATTAAAGCTTGTCCCAAGGACGGTTACCCCCTACCGAAATAGACTGGTAAGGTCGAATCCCTATGGGACTCCCTTTAAATGCTTTTTGGACCGCATACAAGGGGTATCAACCAAATTACAAATGGCAAAGTGAAAACACGAAGGTAAATACCGCGTTCATCACAAATCCCAAGGCATTTTTTGTTACACGAAAATGCTTCTCGGGTTTAAGAAATGCTGGAGGAACCTACCAGCGACTAGTGGACAGAGGCATTCCCGGTCAAAATGGTAGAAACCTTGATGTATATTGTGGATGGTTTGGTCATTAAAAGCATACGGAGGGATGAAGTCGCCGCGGGGACATAGAAGAGGACATTCAGATCCCTCAGGAAAATAAATAGACAATTGAATCAAGGAAGTGCACTTTTGGAGTTTGAAGAAAGGAATGTTCTTGGATACCAAGCTAACACTTATAGGGCATTAAGATATGCCTTGAACAAATGTAGCGCTTGCTAAATCCTCCAATCACCAAAATGCCTAAAAAGATGTTGCAAAATTAAACGGAAGCTGCAAGCATAAACAGGTTTTTTAGCAAAAATTCCGCAGAAAAATCATTACCATTCTTCAAACGCTAAAGAATGCACCAAAGAATAGTGGCTTCCATGACAGAAGAGCTGGAGTCCGTATTCAGCAAATGAGGAGCTCATAGCTAAAAATTACCCATGCTCATCGTGCCTGAGAGAGTGGAGCTTATTATCTATTCTAGAGTCAATTAAGGAAGCAGTTAGTGCTGTGTGATGACAGTCGGGAGGCCAATACAAAGCCAATTTATCTTTGTCAGTCGAGCGCTAGAGGGTCCAAAAGTAAACTACACTTCCATGAAAAATTAGTGCTAAGCAAAAGGTTAAGAAGGAGTTATTCCAATCCAACCAATCGTTAGTAATAACGGATCAACCAATCAAAAACATACTATCAAACCCAGAAGTTGCTGGTAGGATGCAAAAGTGGAGCATACAGCTAGGAGAATTTGGCATACATTATAGGCCGAGGATATCTGTTAAAGGGCAAGTGCTTGCGTTTTATCATAGAAAAACAGAAGAAGAAGACCCTAGACGCTTCCGCAAAAGGAAAGGGTAAGAATCGCTCCGGCATAATGGGAACCTGTTTACAGACGTTCGTCTTGAGTGACGAATGCGGAGCGGGAGCTAATACTCACGATATCAGAAGGGATAGAATTTACGTATTGCCTTGCGATTTCTAATCTTAAGGTAAACCAATAATGAGGCGGAATCGAGGCTCTGATTGCGGGACTTTGTGGATCGCTGAATAATGGTGTTCCAAAAACCTCCAGGTCTATGGTAGATTCAAAAAGGTTGCAAAACCAAAGTAAAATGGGACCTACATTGCAAAAGAGACAGATATGGTCAAATACCTAGAAAAAGTAAAAACATTGGCTAAAGCTTTCTGGGAATTCTCAATAAACCAAGTTCTGAGAAAGGAGAACAAAAAGGCGGATGCATTAATTAAAATGGCATCTACCAGCTTCGCACATCTCAGTAAGCAGGTGCTAGTAGAAGAGTTGAAAGAAAAATCGGAACGAGGTTCGAAAGTGGTTCACCGTATAGAAGTTGACTGGGGATTTCCTGCGGATGACGCCGATCCAAGAATACCTCAAAAATGAGACCTTACCAGCAGAACAGTAGAAGGCAAGATCGATCAAGAGGAAGTCATGACGTTTCGCCATCATCAACGGAACCCTGTACAAAAAATCTTTCCTGGGCCCATGGCTTCGATGCGTAGGACCCTCACAAGCGAACTACATCTTGCGGGAAATACATGAAGGCGACATTTGTAGCATGCTGCTGGCACATGATCCGTCATTGCCAAAGGCTCTACGGACCGGATTTATTACTGGCCGACAATGCAAAAAGGAGCAAGGGACTTATAAAAGCCATGTCAGGAATGCCAAGTTGCACAAAACCTGTTCCAGAATCTACAGGAAAGGAATTGAAACCTAATAACATCTCCGTGGGCATTCTACAAATGGGTATAGACATTGTGGACCTTTCCGGAGGACCCGGCTAAAGTAAATTTCTAATAGTGGCCATGGACTACTTTACCAAGTGGATAGAAGCAAAACAGTAGAAAACTATCACAGGAAACCAAGTTAAAAAAGTTCGTATGGGAAAAAACATAGTGTGCAGATTTGGTCTTCAGGAGATATTATTTCCGACAATGGGAAAAAATTTTGAGAAACAAACCCTTCAGTGTTTGGTGTGAAAAAAATTGTGCATTCAACTGCATTTTGCCTTCCGTAAAACAATCCTTAAAACGATCGGACTGGTTAAAGAGCAAAACATGAGTTTGGGGAAGGGAATAAAGCAGAATAGGAAAAGACAACAAGAATGGTTGGAAGAGCTTTATCATGTTACTTTGGGCAACACCGTACATGATTAAAGCAGTAACAGAGACATCCGTTCTCATTAACTTACAGTACGATAGCTGTATCACGGCTGAAATTGGGATTGCCCACGTTTCAGGCAGCAGCAGAAGTGGACGTGGCCAAAAATGATGAAGCATTAGAAATCAACTTAGAATTGCTAGAAGAAAAGCGAGAGCAAGCAGCGATAAGAGAAGAAAAAAGCAAGAGGCAAATGGAAAAATACTACAACAACTAAGGTTGGAAATTGGGCATGCTTCAAGCAGGAGACTTGGTATACCGGAGCAACGAAGCATGCCGTGTAGAAGGACACTAGTGAAAATTAGGACCCATGTAGTAGGACCCTTACGAAGGTCACAGAAGCACTTGAGAAGGGAGCGTACAAGTTAAAAGACCGCAATGGAAAAGAACTCCCGCGAACCTAGAATGTTTGCAATCTCAAAAAGTGTTATATACACAAAGTGTAAGTAGCCTAACGGATTCCGTGATGGGAAGATCATTTTTATCTTTATTCCTTGTAGTAATTTTTAAAATAGCGTGTAATGTGTCTTTTAATTTCGATGAAAAAGTAAAAATTAGCTACCTTCACGAGTTATGCATTGAAAATTTTTAATTTATTTGTTTTGCAAAGTTATTTATTGTGATTAAGCCGCGCACACACGGAACATGCCTTCATCAATGTTATTCTGTATAACAATAAGTGAGTAATACTCATAATTAAACTTCAAAGTACATAAGAGTATTGCAAACCCGGTACTAGGGAGAATAACCCACAAAATTTTACTAACAAGAACCTATCCTACTAAAGACTAACAAACATGTATAAAAAGATAGCAGGGCAACTTTATTAACAGCGTCTTCAAACTTGATGGACATTGCATAAATGGTTAAAATACAAATATACCGCCATAAAAGGCCACTTACTGGGACGCGGTGTAAATAGACCATAACGGGCCTAACTGTTAATAGCCGCGGTATTTTAATTACAAAAAACGCAAGGTCACATGGACCATCGGAGGGACAAAACAGAAATGCACCTAGAGGTTATCATCCCTAGCTTCATTTCTCCAATTTAGAAAAGCAAGATCCCTCAGGTTGATAGCATCGGATATTTTCTTCACTCTTCTGGCCCCAGAGTTAAACGTTTATCGGACCACATCCACCAATTCAGGTTTCTCTATAACTCTTCCACAGAATACCGAGGACCAGAATGTGGAACGATGACCACGGTAGTATAGCATTGGTAGCAGGAACCTCACCGAAGGATCGATCTCAAGACTCAGTGGACAATGATGATCTAAGGAGGACAAGACGTCTTTCAAGAAACGGGTGATGCTTCAACAAGTTTTCTTTCATCTTCTCCACCTTCCGCGACAGATAATCCAAAGCAAATGGAACAAACGCTAGGCTCCCAATAACGACCTATTCCTACTTGTGATGCCGAGATCCATCAAATTGATTCACTCAGGTTGAAGACCTCGTCTTCCCTAAGCCTCGGGCTACGGGCATTCGTACCAAGCGATGAACAGTCAGAACATCCTTGTGCTGGATCCTTTCTTATTTGATAGTTCCTGATGTAGCGGACAGTTGAGGTCCTCGGAGATTACTAGACAGCAGGAATTAAAGTCAACTCTGCGGGAGGGAATGTAAGCTTCATGATCAGTTTAACAAATCTGCCAGCTGGTTCCGTTGCTCAATGCCAGCTGCCAGACCCTTCCTGCATTCCTTTTCTCTATAGCTCGGCCAAAAGAATTTCCGAGAGCCTTCCATATATTTTAGTTGAATTGAGACACTTAGCCATTAGGAAGCTTCATTATGTGAGTTAGTAAACCATCTCCGTCCTACAACGACGTTGAGGAGGTACGGATGGAAAACTCACTTGAAGCGATACACACCTGGTGAAATCAGCATTCAATCTCTGTGCTAACTCAGTCTCGGAGAGGTCTCATAGGTTGTCTGAAACTCCTCCAAAACGTTCTTTGTTTCCCTCATAAAGATCTAAGCTGGATCACGAAGACGTGCGGGAAGAAGTTTCCAACCTCGTGCACCTTTAATATATATATATATATATAATATATATTATATATATTTTGATATTATATTTTATATATATTTTAAATAGGAAAACTAACACGTGGAGGATAAAGGTAATACAAAAAATTCAAGGTATAATAGGCTAAAAGACATGAAGCACGTACTGACCTTACAAGACCTTGTTCTGAGACCTCAATGAAGAAGAGAGATTTCCAAGTCAGGAGAGTTCACGGTCCTTTCAGCATAATGGTAGATCATGACTTGTCAATTTATCTCAAAACACTACCACTCTTGTTCAAGCGAAGGTTGTTATGCCACTTACGAAAAGAATCTTCGCATCGATGCGAGCCACCTCATATGGCTTCAAGGCTGGAAACCCGAGCATGAAGTTGGTTTACCTCCACAAACTCCTCCTTTGCTTTCAGCAATTGGGACCTCAACTCTTCAATCTCCTTATCTTTCACCCCCAACAAACTATTATTTTCTCTTCATGCAAGGATTCCCATTTCCTTTCTCCAAAATATTGTACTTCGCAGCTTCTCACACTAAGGTAGCTTTAACTTATAGAATTGCGTGCGAGCGGGACACATTGAACTCAGCTAAATAATTGTTCATGCTCCATTTCCGTGAAGAGTTTTGTAGTAAGCAAAAAGAGTGAAATTGATCAAATCTTTGGCGCAAAATTCCATCATTAAACTCATAAACCCTTGGTCACGGCCCACTACAGGAACATAGTATTTCCTCCATACAGCAATTCAATATAACCTCCCCGCCGAATACTTATGGGCAGCATAAACAACACCTATCCTTCATGTAAAAAGGACTAAGAGTCGATCCGTCTTCTCAGATGAACTAGTAGCCACCAAAAATGGACGAATGCGCACACTCTTTCCTTTGCCAACAGCGTAGGAATAGCAACTTATAGTAGCAAATTAGTAGTCATAGTGGTGCCTCAGTCGTCACCGGAACCCGACCTAACAAAGGAAGCAACTAGGACCCGCTCGGTTTTAGTAGCTGAAATGATGAGAAGAATCAGATAAAACAACAAACCTTGCAGAAGCAGCCACAGTTCGCAAAGAAGGACCAGTCACGGAGTCAGTATGGTCTCCGCCCTCCTCCAAAGGTGAAGCTGTCACAGATGAAGTAATAAAGGGTAAGGTAGGAAGAGTTGGGACACCCTGTTCTACCATTAACCGAGAATCTTGGAGCAACCTATTAAGAACACTAGGAGACTTACCTCTAGTAGCAAAACCACCAGTGGTTCCATAATCAGCGCTCAATCTCTTAGGAGGATGGGAAGCGGCAGGCGTCCTCTCACTCCCGCGGGTAACCCTCTTTTTCTTTGTATGTTTGGGCCTGGGTATTTCAGTTTCAACATTATCCGTGATGGGCACGACTGATTCAGCATTATCCTAACCACCAACAGAAGCAACCTCCTGATCTATACCATCACCGACACTTGCATCTCCAATAAATTCTCTCTCTACGCTAGTCGATAACTCTCCGGAAGGACGAACCACTGAGGTTGGAAGAAGGGTCATGGTATGATGCTTAGCCACCATAACGATAGGACTCTCATTTTCAGCCCTTGCTCTCTCGATAATCCTCACCTTACGGGGGTCAGCGGTACGGATAAAAGCATTCAAATCCATCTCTGCAAAGAACAACAGGAAAAAAGAGTAAGGAAACAAGAAAAATAGAAAAAAAAGACAGATAATCAAAGTGTATACGGAAAATAAGACCCACCCTCTCCGTTCTCATACTCAATCGGGGTTTGTTTCTTATTCAAAAGATTAATACTGCTTATGCCAACCCAGCAAAGAAATTCTTCCGGGAACCTAAGGAACGGAGAGGCTTGAGCGATAAGGGTATTAACATGCTCCAAGGCAATTCGTCTTCACAGCCAAGTTACTACTGTTGAAGCCGCGGAAGTTTCTTGGACCAACGATCTTAATGGTTTAAAGGAACAGAAATCATCCCTTGAGGAGGATAAGAGTGTTCTTGAAAGCAAGGTTGTGGCGCTTGAGTCTGTGGACGCTACTAAAGTGACTGAGCTTGCGTCCTTGACTGCTCAAACTGCCAAGCTTACTCAAAATTTGTCCGAGTTGGGTTTATCTTGTGATGAGCTAAGTGTTAAGGCTTCTTCTCTTGAAGCTGAAAGGGATAGACTCATTAGTCAGATATCTTTGCTAGAGGGTACATGCTTTGAGCTTTATGATGAAGTGTCAGGTTACAGACTATTTAAGGAGTAGATTGATGTGGTTCAGGATGAACAAGTCAAAGTAATCAGTGATAAGGTGGTGGGGTTGGATGTCGAGCTTATAGGAATGGCTCTTCACCTAGATGAGGAATTTTATCCTCATTTTTTTACTACCATAGCTGGGCAGAGGTGGATCCTTGGCCGCGGCCTTAGACTTGTGGTCGTGAAGTGTCTTCAATCTCTAGAGTATCTTGTTGCCTTATGAGGAGCCATTGGGCGTGCTATTGACAAGGGTATGCAAGATGGGCTGGCGGTCGGTATTGATCATGGGAAGGCCGGAAGGGGTCTTGTTGATGTTGCTACTTATGTCCCTTTCGCGGAAGCCAATTATGTCTCCGCTGTGAATGCCCTCTGTGTCATGGATTTCCCTCTTCTTGCCCAGCTGTGTCCCAAAAAGATGCAAGCATTGCTGATATTTTGGGTCTCCTTCATTTGGACGGTCCTGCGGATGAGACCCTAGAGGCTGACCAATTACAGCCCTCTCCTGAGCAACTCATGCTTCCTATCCACCGGTCGGAGGACGAAGTGGTTATTGGAGAGACTTCCTTGTCTTTTTCTCTGGACGTAGTTCATTCCCGTGTTTAAAGGATTCAAGGAGATGCCGCGTCCCAACGCTTATCTATTTCTGACGCAATGGTTCCCTTAATTGAGCCGCTATTTGCTAAAAACTTAGTTGGTGAGGACTGCACGTCAGGTGGTCCGGTAGTTGTTTCCGCTACCACTGCCTTATCAACTACTTTTGTTGAAGCCAGCTCCGTTCCGCCCATACCAGTGTCTGATTATGAGGTGGCGGATACGGAAGCTCAGGCCCGAACCTCTTTTTCCCACAAGATCATATTTGAGGAAGAAACCTTGGAGACTTCGCCGGAGAACCCTGCAACCTAGTTGAGCCTGTTACTTACTGCGGTGCTTCCTGTTTGTAGGAACATCTTCTTATCATGTGTTGTTGTTTCTACCGCGGCCGTATGTGGCCCTTTTGTTGCGATTGTTTGTACTTAAACAATTTAGATTACACTCTTGTATGACCGTTGTATAATACTTAACAATTTACATGTAAGTGCTTTTCGGTAGGCTTAGCCTGATACCGAGCACACATGCATACTGCAAATACAAGATCGGGTCTACTAGATGTAAGATACATGAGGGAGCCGACCATACCACGGTAACGGGTAGGGTCAACTGGTATCCTCTGTAGATCTTCGTCTAGTTTGGTTCTCTCCACCATTGAAGTGTCAACGGGGTCATTAGAATCCATACCGTATTTCTTATGTATTTCTAGAGCATATTTTTATTGGTTAATAAAGATGCCTCTGGGACTTTAAGAGATTTGTAGTCCAAGAAAGAATGACATTTTGCCCATTATTGACATCTTAAATTTTGAACTCAGTATTTCAGCAAATGTATCACAAAGAGCAGGATCAGTAAAAGCAAAATAATATCGTCTACATAAATTTGTACTAGTAGGATATCTTTTTCTTCTTTCCTTGTGAACTGTGTAGGATCAACATCACCTTTAGAAAACTTCTGGGAGAGTAGAAATTTTGACAGAATATCATACCAAGCGCTTGGAGCCTGCTTTAAGCCATAGAGAGCCTTCTTCAGCCTGTACACGTGGTTGAGATGGTCTTGATCTACAAACCCTTCTGATTGACTAACATAGACCTCTTTTCATAGCTCGCTGCTTAAAAATGTAGTCTTGACATCCATTTGGTAGACTGTCATGTTTTTGTGGGCGGTATTTGCAATAAAAATTCTGATAGCCTCTATGAATGCAACTGGTGTGAAAGATTCTTCAAAATCAATTCCCTCCTCCTGACGAAAGCCTTTAGCTACCAACCTTTCCTTGTTTTTCAATACTCCCCTAAATTCATCTAGCTTAACCTTGAAAATCCACTTGAGGCGAATCATCATGATATAATATGGACGTGGTACTAATTCCCAAACTTGCAAACGTTCAAACTCATGTATTTCTTCTTGCATCGCTTTGATCCATAAAGATTCTAGCAATGCTTCTTTATAATTTTTGGGTTCGACTGAAGTGAGGAAAGCATCAAAGTAGCACCACATGGCATCAGTTTATAGTTGTCGTCTTGTGGAGACTGGTCGAGAAGGGTTGCCAATCACATTGTCCAAAAGATGATTCTTTGTCCATTTGCTGAGATGTTCAAAAGGTGGGTTGGATGGATGCAAGTTAGATGATGATTTTTGAGAACTGGGTTCTGAAGTAAGAATACCTTGGAAGGGATCATTATCGAACTAAGAAGGTTATAACTGTTCTTCAACACCTTCAAAAATTAATAGGGATTGTGTTTCATGTGATGTTGGTGAAGTACTCGCAGTAGGTGCATCTTGATCAATGGAAGTTGAGGAAGGTGTACCGGTGGTATCAGTAAGGATCGGAGCTATAGCGGGAAGCACATGGGATACAACATTTGGTGATGGCTGAAAGTATTCATTGAAAATCGATTGAAACATGATATCCTAATCTTTCTTTGTTGGTGGAACATAAGGTGTTGAGGAAGATGGATTTTGCACGAGTCCTGAACTGATAGTTCCAGGAGTCATAAGTTGAAGCTCGGGTCCTAAACCAAATTGTCAGAAGCCATTGTAGTCTTTTTGATCAGTTGTGAATCCCCTAAGACACTTGATTCTTAGACATCAACCTTTTTAGCAACCAAACTCTGAGATTATTCTGCTTGACATTATATGATGTACATGTATCTAAAATAAGAGTACATACACTTATATCAAGAGTTTGTATGTATTCATGTGGGTTAGAGATATATGTATAAGAACCATGTGGGGGTTTACTATCAACCTTGGTTGTGCTAAAGGCGAATAACTTTCTAGTAGGAACCCGCCTAAGACCAATAGTCTTGAAAATTCTACCCGTGGGTTGCCACCTAAGAAAAGATCTAGGAGACATTTTCTCATGCACAATGAAAGACTTATTAGTAAAAAATCTATGTCTTGTGAGGATCTGCCGTACAGGTCTCTAAGTATGACTCTTCTATTCAATGGGTTTGTTACTGCTTCTAGTCTTAGGGGATTAAACCTTAGCATGAGAATTCACCTCTTTCAGGAATTTTGTTACATAATCATCATGATTTTCATTAAAGACACATTTCTGACAAGTCGAGCAAACAAAGTGTTTAGAGTCAAAAAAACAAGAATTCATAAAGTGATCTGCTTTGGGCATAGCAGTTATTGTTACGAAACTACTCTTAGATGTAGGCCAATTTCTAGTTACTTGATTCGTGCTCCTAGGTTTTGGTTTG
>BQNB010124404.1:5753-19944 GCA_026074375.1 Tanacetum coccineum
ATCCTTTCCTTCTATTATATTAATATTAGCATGGTATCCACTCAAAGCAGTATTCATAAAACGAATTTTATATAAAGTTTTTTTGCAATTAAATGTTCAATTAATGTATTTTTAAAATAGTAAGTAGGGTATTTTGATAGTTACTAATCTATCTATCTATAACCTATATAAAAAAAGGTTTTTGAAACCTTCATCAAAAAAGGAGAAAAAGACACCTGAATAATAACAAAATAATCAAAGACTCGTATACATCCTCAATTTCGGCATTTAATGTAAAAAAGAATCTGTCAACAAAACCCCTAAAAAAACTACACGCACCGAGAATTTTAAAAAACTAGATCTATGAAGCAAGAAGAAAGTTATAACTCCTACCACAAATCGATTCAAGGAGCAACACAACCCACAAATCAAAAACGATTATCATGGCTCATATCAAGTTTCTGTCTTTCAGCATTTAGTGCAAACAAAAAAAGATCCCCAAATCAAACGATTAATCCAGGTTATCAACCCTAAATTTTTTTGTCCCAAATCAAACATCCACAAAAATCAAAATCAATTTAACAACATTTTAATTGATAAGAAATCCAACACAATAATCAAAAATTCATTTGTTTTATCTCGAGCACCTAATACAGATGGTTCTCTCAAGCACCAATTAATCCAATAAGCTAAATTATACGATTTATTTAAGTTTGTCTTAGTAATTTTAATTGATATATGATTTTTAGGTTGTATAGTTGTAGTTGTTTTGAATTGTTATCAATTAAAATGTGTAGATATGAATATGTTAGAAGTGGTGATTCGTTTTTGCAGGTGATTAAATATTTGTTGTGATGGTTTTTTGTATTGTAGCAGTATTAGGTGTGGAACTTGCAATGGCTAAAGCGCATCACACTAAAGGGAATGCATGCTTCGAGTGGCAAAAAAGTTGTATTTTAATTGTCAAGTTCGTTGGAGTTGTATGATGCGGTTAAGGAATGTATCATCCGTAACACATTGCTCATCCCGAACCAAAGAGGTAATATATTTTATAAACAACTACTATAGATAATATTGGAATATTGATTAACCTAAAATTTTAGTGCAAACAAGATTAATTTTGTTAATTAGCGTAATCTGGTACTAATGATAAATTATTCAGAAGAATTAACTACAAAGTCATTGGTGTTGCAACACTTGAAGAGCAACATGATTTGTTAAAAGCGGCAGTGGAAATGGCTTTCTACTTATGTAGTTAGTTATGTTACCATCTTCATAGCAAACTTTGCAACATTGATGACCAATAAATCTTACATTTTTTGTTATTTTTTATTTTCTTATAAAGGTCCAGAAGGGGATGAGCATATGAAGTCAGGTGATTATTTCACTTTGACTTTGTTTTCCAGTGGCTAAATT
The DNA here is from genome assembly GCA_026074375.1 of Tanacetum coccineum. Classification (NCBI taxonomy): domain Eukaryota; kingdom Viridiplantae; phylum Streptophyta; class Magnoliopsida; order Asterales; family Asteraceae; genus Tanacetum; species Tanacetum coccineum. Next base: position 7,149 of record BQNB010124404.1, read on the forward strand.
TTATTCTTATTAAGTGAATATATGTGTAGAGGTGGCTACTTGACTACTTTAACCCATTCATCTATACTTGGGTCAATTTGGGCAATGTTTTTTTCCTAAATTTAAATTGGTAAATTAAAAAAGATTAGCTCAAGAGGAAATGGACAAATCTCCCAAATGTGTATTAAAAAATTAGCTTATTCTTGAAATAACATAGCTTTTTAATCTGTACAAAATTGGCATGTTACCCAACCAGCCGACATGTCCATAATGCCACCATTATTCATGTGGTTACTATTCAGATTTTGTATTTTGTTGCTTAATTCTCAATTTTGTATTGTATCGGCACCATCTCACATGGATTGTGTATTTTTCTCGAGACTACAGGTGGTCATAGGTACAAGGGCAGCATTTACATGGTTTTTGAGTACATGGACCATGACTTTCCAGGCCTTGCTGATCGTCCTGGAATGCAATTTACAATCCTCCAGATTAAGGTATTATAAATACGTTTGATGCAGGTAATGTTTATAGCCAGTATTCAACACTATTAGCTAGAGGTGGCAGAAGGGACGGGCTGGATAACAAGCTAAGACATGTATGGGTCAAAATGAGGCATTCTTTTGTATGGGTCAAAAGGGTCGTGTTGGGTTGGTTGACCGAAAGACTATTTTTTATAAACAGTTAGTGTCTCAATATGATTGCAAATTTATATATTAGTTCGGTTATTAAATGGTTTTCACTATTGACATGTCAATCAAGTACTTCATAGGGATAGAAAAGATCATTGCACAATCAAGTCTTTGCTTATTGGTTCTTTTGTTCTCCACATTCACTGCTTAAATGTGTTGAAACTTTTCTGTTCAAGTTCTAATCTTCTTATTGATAATGAGGGAAATTTAAAACTTACGGATTTTGGGTTAGCACTAACATACTCCAGTGACCATAAGGGAAATCTTACAAATCGTGTTATCACTTTGTGGTACAGCCGTACAGGTAAGTGAATAAATGTAATAATACACTATATACCATGTTTATCAACTATTTGTATCTTACAAGTCTTGTGACTATTTTTTAGCAGACCCCAGAATTGTTGCTTGGAGCTACTAAATACGGTCTAACTGTTGACATGTGGTCAGTTGGTTGTATCTTTGCTGAGCTTCTGTTCCGAAAACCAATCTTAATGGGTAAAAATGAGGTTAGGTAACACAAATGGTCATTTATGCTTTTAACAAATCTACATTTTTTTTCTCTATAAAGGAAACTCATATTGCGTATGTCGGACAATACATTGATATAACAAATCAGATTTGGCTGGTAAAAAAATACTAATTTATTTTTCGTAACTTATCCAGAAACAATCTGGATTGTGTGTGTCTGTGTGGGAATTGGGAAACAAAGATGAAATACACCGTCATGTTATGTAGTGCTTGATATATTTTTGTGGAAATATGCACGACGTGGTGTGAAATTACAGCAGCCGCTGAAGCATTGCAACCATCATTGTTGATCCCACTTTAATAGATCGAATTCCTTATGCTTGTTTAAGGTTTAGTTATATTAGATAAATCTAACACAACTATAGTAAAAGCTTTGTTTGAATGTATTAAAGATTATGCGGAATCTAATCTTTAATATTAAGAAGAATTATCAATGAAACAGTAATTCAATGCAAATAAGCTCCAATATTATTAATGATAATAATACGAATACTCTTAAAGTATTAGGGTTATAAAAGACCTTGAAGCTATGAATTATATGACTAAGATTCACATATAACTCTATGCCCTAGGACCTCCTTTTATACACCAAGGAGTCCTACTTGGCTTACAATACTTTCCTAAGTATATAAAATCTTTTCTATAAATAACTAATACATATCAAGTAAGCAGTACTAACAAACAACACTAACTTACACTAGCAGTACTAACTTAATACTAGCACTACTAACTACTTAGAATATTTTCTTAAGCAGTAGTAACTCTTCAGCAGCATTAACTTCAAGCAGTCTTTGTACTGGCAGTAGTAACTTTCACTAGCAGCATTAAGTTTTGTACCAGCAGTAGTAACTACTTAGTATATTTTCTTTTAAGTTCATGAGCAGCACTAACTTCATTAGAGCAGTATTAACATAAACTTGAGCATTAGTAATTCTAACAGCATCAAGAAGACTTTTAATCCTAACAATCCTCTCCTAAACTTGACATTCTTCTTCAAAATCATCAAGTTTCTTCATTTAAAACTTCATCAACACCAGGAGGATGCTTACAAACACCTTTTTACTTCTTAAGCTATTTTATAATGAGTTTAAGAAGCTAATAATCCATTACACTTTCATAATCAATATTAAGCTTCTTTTCCAACATCATTGAAAGTGTAAGTGGTGCAAGGGGATACTTCTTCTCTACCAACATGTAAATCTGCATATGTTGCATCCTCAAGGAATGTACTCCATAGGAGTCATACAGCTTCTAATCCAACACTTTGTATGCTTGTTGATTCTTCCATACTGCATCTTCTACATGTGGTTCAAACATTGTTTTCAAATCACCAAATCTAAGTCTTCCATTGGCTTTGTTGACTCAAATTTAGCTTTTACCAACTTATACAAATCTTCTAAATCTTCCCTGTCAAATTTTTTAAGCATTTGACTAAAGAACATGTACATTTGAGACTTTCCATCAGCTCTGTTCCTGCTCTCTTTTCTTTGCCTTCCACCAACTCTGTTCTAAAGTCTTGAAATGTATTTACCCTTTTGAAAGCTATATCAAACATCTCCTAGATAGAATCAAAATCTTTCAACTTCAAATCATTGAGCTTGTATCTTTCCATGTTCTTTAGGTAAGTACACATTATCTTTTTCTGTTGAGCTTTTGTTGGTGGTTTGTTTCTTTTCTCTTCTGCTCTTTTAGCTGCAAAATGTTTTCTTCTTTTCTATAAGAGTTGTTGAAATAATGTAGCCTTTTCTGCAATAGACAACTCTTCTTGTTCTTGTGCTTGAAAACTTTTAGCTAATTGATGATCAACATCAATCTTTGCTTGAATATCATCCCATTCTTCAATCAAAGCAATATTGGCTTCTTTTTCTTTTTCAGCTTTCTCTCTTGCAAGTCTTTCTTCTTCATCAAATTCAGCTTGTAACTTTAAAGCAGTTTCTTCATCAAAACTGATTTGATCTTTCTTCTTCATAGGCTTCACATGTTCTATCAATATTTCTTTACCCTTGTCCTGTGATTGTTGTGAAGAAATTGTTGTTGTTGTTGTAGATTTACCTGGCTCTTGAAAAACAATCCCTTTCACCTTGGGTTTTGAATTTTTTTTAATGCTTCAAGTGCTTGAGCCAAAGTAAATTCTTCAGTAGTTAGTGTAATAGTTGTTGCAACAGTACTAACTTGAGCAGCATCAAATACTTCTTTAACAACATTTTCATTTTACCCTACAATAAACACCTCTTCACCATTTAAAGCATCCACATTAAACATCTCTTTGTCAGCATCATCTTGAACACTAACTAAAGTAATTTCTTCATCTGCATCAATAGCATTAATCCTCCCCTGTTTGGAGGCATCCTCACCCAAACTTTCTTCATCTCCAGAGGATTCCACCCTAGCTATCAAACCAACTTTGTATAATCTCTTCAGCTTATGAGTTCTTGACCTACTTTTCTTTTCAAGCTTCTTGACCCACCTTTTCAAACTAGCAATCTCATTCTGTTGAGTGGTATTTGTCTTCTACAAATCAATAACCCTGTTTTGTAAAGTAGTACATAGTGCCATCAATTCATCAAGTTTAAGTCTATCCTCATCACTTTGAAGTATGTTACCTCTTTCGAGCAGTGAATCATTGGAATGTTTAGATACACTCTCAAGCCTAGTTCAAGCAGTAGTATCCCTTATGGTTTCTTGGCACCTAGGACCACCACCTGAAGTAGTTCCTAGGGAACTAGATTCATTAGGTGTTTCTTTAGATCGTGTCTTAGTTATGTTACCACTGTCCTGCTCTGCTTCTAAGCTAGAAGCAGTAGTGGCAGCCCTCACCAAACTGTTACCTAACTCCTTATAGATAACCTCATCTGCAACATTTTCCTAGGATCATTAGGCTGAGGTACATGAGTATCCTTTATTTTAGGCTTCCTAGGTTTTTGTGTATTTTGAGGTTGAGTTGATGATTGAATAATGGTGGGTGTGTGATGGGGATCAGTTGGATTTGCTGAACCTTCACCCAATTCTTATTGGTTTTGTACCACTATTGTTTGAAATAAAGGTGTTACTCTACCAGAAAAACCTTTGCCTACCCTTCTTATATTTTAAATATCTTTTTAGTATGAGAGGGTGCAATATGAATTCTATTATGATTTGGTAGCCCATCAAGTTGTAGCCAAATAGATAATTGCAGATGCCATAGTACTACTAAACTCATTCCATGCAGTAGTCTTTGAACATAGACATTGTAGAATAGTATGAATCAGAAATTTCCATTGTGGGGAAAAGAATGGCTTATAGAAAGTTAGCTTTTGTGAAATTTTCTCATACCCCATCAGTGTAAGTTGTTCAAAGATGGTAGAATTTGGTAGACAATCAACACCTTCTTCATCTTTTAGTTGAATCTCTCTTCTAACAGTTGATTCAGTGATGATTATCTTTCTGCCATATACTAGGGCATGCAATTGTACTTCCCCATTGATAGTTTTGGCCTTGACAGTAGACCAGAACTGTTCGATACAAGAAATATATATTGTGGGATTAACGGTTAGTGCATACTTTATAGGGTGTGCGTTCAAAAAATCCACAATTTGTTCAAACCCATCACTCTCTTTGGGTTTAGACAAAAATGCGACCATGTTATGAGTATCCGCAAACTTTAGATTCGCCATTTGTGTTGGGTTTTGATAATAGATGATAAAATTGAGTTAGGGTTTGTAGTTAGAGAGTATTTGAAAGAGTAAAATTGATTAAAGGATTGATTGAAACCCTTAATCAAAGTATTTATGAAAATACCCTCAACAGCATTAACTTTTACCCAGTAGTAGTAAGTTATGCCTAGCAGCATTAACTTGAGTCACTAGCATTAACTCTAATTTCATTCTAAACAGCTTTTCCATCATTAATTTAAAACTTTTCTTGCTTTTCTTGCAAAATGTTAGTCTAAAAACCAAGAAAACACAAGCCATAGCAATTTTCATAATTATCACATAATTAACTATACCTAACAATATTAAGTATAACCAACAGTAGTAACTCAGCAGTATTAAGTATAACCAGCAGTACAAATTATACTTAACAGCAGAAACTTTTAATGACATGAATAACAGTACTAATTCATACAAAACTTTTCAAAAACATAAAGAGATAAAAGACTTTAAAGATTCATCATTCCAATACTAACAATCAAATATTGAAATCTACTTACATCAAAAGCTTTTGTAAGCAAATCTACAACATTCTTGTCAGTATAGATTTTGACCATTTGAATCAATTTCTTTTCATTGCAATCTCTAATAAAATGATGTCTGATCTCTATATGCTTTGTTTTTGAATGAAAAACAGGATTTTTAATTATGCAAATAGTACTATTATTGTCAATAAAGATCTTGGTATACATAAAATTGTACCCATAATCAAGTAGTTGATTCTGACTCCAAAGCACTTGTCCACGGCAACTTAAAGCAGCCATATACTCAACTTCTGTTGTAGAATTTGCAACCACTATCTGTTTCTTGCACTGCCATGATATTAATCTACATCTAAGGAATTGACAACCTCCTATTGTAGACTTCCTATCCAAGCTTGCTCCAGCATAATCACTATCAGTGTATGCTACCAAATCAAAAGGAGAATCTTTTGGATACTAAAGGTCTAATTTTGGTTAACCTTTTAAGTACCTAAAAATCCTTTTCACAGCATGAAGATGTGAAACCTTTAGATTGACTTGGTATCTAGCATAAGCACACACTGCAAACATGATGTCAGGTCTTGAAGATGTAAGATACATCGATGAACCAATCATTGACCTATACATATGAACATCCACTTCTTCACCATCTTCATCCTTGAGGAAAGGCTTTTTAGTTTCCATTGGTGTGTTGCAGTCTTAACTTCTGTAAACCTAAATTTCTTCAAAATTTTAGCAACATATTTATCTTGAGTAATAAATATACCATTCTTCTTCTGCTGCACTTGTAATCCTAAGAAGAATGTAAGTTCTCCCATAGAACTCATTTGAAATTTCTTATGCATAAACTTCTCAAATGCAAATTATAGCTCCTTCTTTGTTGAACCAAAGATGATATCATCTACATAAACTTGGACCAACAAAATATCACCTTTGTGCCTTTTGATGAATAAGGTCTTGTCAATTTTCCCTCTTTGAAACCCATTGTCCAACAAATATGTTGACAAGGTTTCATACCAAGATCTAGGAACTTGATGTAGTCCATACAATGCTTTTTCAACCTTGTATACTCTATCAGGAAAGCCTGTATCTTCAAATCCTGGTGGTTGACATACATACACCTCTTCTTCAATCTTCCCATAGAGAAAAGCACTTTTTACATCCATTTGATACACCACAAAATCTTTAAATGAAGCATAAGCTAAAAATAGCCTAATTGCTTCAATTCTAGCAACAGGGGCAAAGACTTCATCATAGTCAATCCCTTCTTCATGTGTGTACCCTTGAGCAACCAATATTGCTTTATTTCTTATCACAATTCCCCTTTCATCATTTTTATTCCTGAAAACCCACTTAGTGCCTATAGCCCTTTTTCCATTTGGTAAATCCATTAAAGTCCAAACTTCTTGTAACTTGAATTGTAGAAGCTCTTCCTACATAGCCTCTATCTAGATTGGATCCTTCAATGTATGAATTACCTTTTTGGGTTCTTCCTCTAATAAAAAATAAGCAAATAAACAGTTTTGAAGGTCTTTATAGTTTGTTCTTTGTTGAATAGTACTAACAAACCCATGTTCCTCCAAATTCTTTGACATGTTTCTTGTTTATGTAGCTGATTGCAAATCTCTAATGACTTGATCAAGAGGATGATCTTTATGAATTCTTGTAGTTGGAATAGGACTGACTTGGATGGTTGTATCCAAATTGTTCATGTCAGCCTCTGCACCATCATCTTTATCATTACTTGAGAAGTCAAATATGCTATAATCTTCCAAAGCAGGCATATTTAGATCAAATGGAAGTTCAATGCTTGTTTTTCCACCAACAGCATTAACCTCATTTGTGCCAGTAGCATTAACATTGTTAGTGCTGTTAACATTATCTTCCTTCTCTTGATCATTACATTCACTATCTTTTCTTGGATCTTTATCAACCTTCTTTCCATCATCACTTGAAGGTTTGGATCCATCATCATGAGAACTCTTTGGATCTTGGGAATATGGTGGATCAGCAGTCCATAATGGTAGCAAAATGTAATTTTTGACAGGTTATGTCTCCTTTCTAGCTTGACCTGCATTATCACTTGCTTTTGTACCTACAAAACCATTAGACTGTGTACCTGCAACAATTGGCTCATAATTCATTGTTCTTGTTAGTGCATCAATATCAAATAGCCAATCTGGTCCACTACCTACAACATTAGGTGTACTTTCACTAAACCTAATATGCAAGTTTTCTTCCACTATCCTTGTTCTACTATTGAATACTCTAAAGGCTTTACTATTCAAAGAGTATCCAATAAAGAAACCTTCATCAGCCTTACCATCAAATTTGCCTAAGTGATCTATGGTATTAAGAATGGTAACAGGACACCCAAATGGTCTCATAAAACTTAAAGTTGGTGTTCTACCATGAAAAAGTTCATTGGGGTCTTGATATGGAGGCTTAACTTGTAAACACACCCCCAAAATGGGTCGCAGCGGAATAGGGATCCGGGGCGTGTTACTTCAAGATCAACAGCACAAGATATATATACGAACGACACAAAAAAGTCGTTTAAATTGTATACATTGGATTTAATAAAAGGCATACATATTACAACGCTATATTGCTTCTCTTGTTACTTGTTTAATATTACAAAAGATGACATCGATTTCCCATATATGATATAATGTCTTTAAGCGTGCACAATCCAAAACGTAAACCTAATGCATCCTGGCTCCTCGTGCCTATTGACCCTGAAAACATTGCTTATAAACATCAAACAAAAATTGTTGGTGGTAATTCATAGGTTTATGTATTTAATATTATGATGGACGCAAGACTTTTCGTGATGTTAAAAACATATGCAAACAATCCACAAAACCCGATTACAGTTACACTAGCTCATGACACCGATTATTTTTCTCTTTAATTAGAATTCTCTTTTCAAGCTCGACAGTCTTGTTCGCAAAATATTGCTACTCAGCCCGAAATGATGTTCTATCCCGATGAATCCTGATTCGAATTGCTATATAGTTCGTCACGGCTGTAGTGTCATCACGAAACGGGGAGGTCGTTTACCAATTAGATTATAAATAACATTCGCGCTTCACATAATGTAATTCCCAACTACATCTATGCAATTGACAGTTCATGATATGGGCTTATCTAAAAAATTGGGTTATCGCTACTTCTCTAGGCAAACATGTAATCTAATGCAAAATATCCACTTGCGTTCAATTTGTAAATACAAAAGCTAGTTTCACACCCCAAATAAAGTTAAATCAGTAAAACTGTAAATAGTGTGGGGCTATGAACCTCACCTCAATTGTGTAGTGATTGATAATTTATATCAAGTGTGGGAATGCTTCACGATTATTCCCGAATGCAACCTAATTAAATATAGGTCGTATAAGTACCGAGTACTTATATTAATAACATAATCTTATAGTTGTTACATCGTACTATCGTTCGGGCTATCATAATTCAAGAGGTCATGACATGACGTACGAGGAGTTAGGACACTTTAAATCGTAAATCCAACAACTCGTCGATACGCCATCCGAAGAGGCCTCATTATGAAACTCCCTAGTAATATAGCACTTTGATAACCACTCAATATTCTATATAGCATAATCACCGACTAATCGTTTTAGTAAAATAATATTTATAAAGTGAAAACGTTTATAAATATACTTTTCGTAAAAATGACCTAATTTGGTCGTTTTAAGCCCGTTGCTCGCGTTTCTTACGTCCACGTCTTCGTAGTAAGACGAGTGATCAAAATATTATATTTTCAAGTTTTTGATTTTCTGCGATGAATAGTGTTTTTACTATTCACAACAGCTATATACTCGATTTTATACTTTTAATTACGAAAAACCCGTTTTAGTCGTATCTTATTCGTTATAGCTCCGTTTTTAGCGATTCTTTCGAGCACGTTCTCGTAATTGAAAGTTTTATCATATTATGGATGTTTATAAAGTATAAGTTTCTGTGGTGAATAGTACTTTTTATAAAAATTGTTTTATAAAAGTATTAACTATCTTAAACTTGTAAATGGCGTATCTTCTTCGTTATTAATCGGTTTTTCGAGTTCTTTATGACCCATCGATCCTTGTGACATGTAGTATTTTATAAAATCATAAAACATATATGTAAATTTTAATTTACAAAACAGCCCCTAAGATATTTATTTCTAAAATGTGTTTAAAACTTGTTTTATGTATTAATTAGTTTAGTAGTTTACTTTAAAAAAACTAATAACCATATTTTACATATGTGGTACTTATAATAAAGTCCAATATCATCCCTAGTCCTTGTAAATTCATTGCAACAAGTTCAACCCTTTTACTTTCATTATTTTCATATGTGAAGATTAAGAAAACTTATAAAACCCTAATTTAACCTAAACATGTTTATACTTAATCCATAGGTTAACATACTTTTATTTTTACTTTTCCATGATATATAGGACCATATGACATAAGAATAAGTGTATAAATTGATAAACTCAAATAAAAACTCATTTTACATATTTGAAAGTCATTAGTGGTGATTTAGCCGTAAATAACATATAACACATAAAATCATAAGAAATAAAAGTATAAAGGAATTAGGAAAACCTTAGTAATGATGTAAGAGATGAGATATAAGTTCTAAACCCGTGTTTAGATTCAAAACCAAGCTTTCAAGCTTATAACCCTAGATTAGGTTTCCAAAACCCTAATCTTTACTTTTTCTTCTTAATACTTGCAAATGGTGACCCAAGGCTTGAATATGACTTAATATATCTTAGAATTGATGTATAAAGAGATGTATGGATGGTAGGAAAATTTCGTATGGTTTGATTATGTGAGCTTATTGAGCCGTGGGTTAGGAGAGGAAAAGGAAGAGAGTTTTTATGAAATTTTGTAAGTAAAAGTGTAAGTATACTTTCTTATGAATGCATGCTATATATAGGAAGGAAAAATATCTTATTTAACCTAACCATGGTTACTTTCTAACCCTTGCTCAAGGTTAACTAACCAAGTGACTCATGGTGTAAGAATTTGTTTCATATAATATCTAGATATTTCACAAATATCTAGATATTATGTACAAGTTGGAAAATTTTTTTTCTATCCTTAAAATTTCGGCATAACAAACATATATATAATGTTATATTTATTATTTTGTGTATTGGGTATAATCGTGGGTATTTGTTTAGGCGTAGTTAGGTTTTGGAACTTCCGGGTATGCCTAAACGCATTTTATCGCGAAACGTAAGCATTTTACGTAGCCAATAAAAATAAGATGAACAAAGTTATTAATTATCCTCATAATAATCATATAACACTTGCTTGATATAAACATTTAATTGTTTAATGCCCGTTTACATTGAATGAACATTTTTAGTTTACGCGATTTAACTTAACGTTTACGGTTTAAGAGTAAACGCGTAAAACCCTAAAAATAAATTGTGAATTTCATAATGTCATACAATGACCTAAAATACGAGGTGTTATACCACAGTTGACAACAATAAAGTTTTTATCTCTACAACAATACTTTTCTTTGATATTAAGGGAAAAAATCACTAAATAATAACCAACTTTCACAATTGTTCCACTAAATTCACCGTAAGTTTTTCTATGGTTGAAAAACCACTCAAGTTTCATATTTGTTCCATTATCGTGTGATTTTTGGTTTTCTTGCCAAGTCATCATGACACTAGTGATGCCATGTTAATTTTTAAGTGACATGGAATGCTAATTAAGTATTACAAACCATTGCATGCAATTTTTCCAAATTAGCGTATGCACTTATATTTGTATACAAGTGCATGAATTTGTTTTCCTTGAATTAGTGATGCAAGACTAGAACATGCAGCAAGGATTGAAACACGAATGTATTAATCTGGTCTTAATATATAATGACACATATCTATGAGTAGTCTTAGTGCTTCTTTACCTCTTCCATTTTTTGTGCATAACCTACCAATGATGAAGAAGCATCAGTTAGTATAGATAATGACAGTGATTACAAACAACAATGAGCCATTAGCAGAGAGAACACCAACTCGATTGATATGTTATTGCATACAAAGGAAAAAAAATGTAATACATATTCAACTTACCAAAGGATTTGGCATTTTAGCAACAACTAAAAAGGTTGAGGCCAACATCTCTTTACTCCACGTCACACACCCATTTATCTTGTTTTCACCAATTCCAATGATCTAACTAGAAAGGGTGGTGATGTTTAGCATGATACGTTCACAATATGGGCTTACATAAATGTAGACTTTTGTGAACAAATTTCAACGAAATGATAATATAACATACTAGTAAGGATGAACACGGTACCATTTTGGTACCGACCCGACACCATTTTGAGTTGTCGGATTTTTCCTTGCCAAAAGTGGCAGTCCCGTTCCCGAACCGATGGATATGTTGATTCCGGTACCCGCTTCGGGTAAATCAGTACCATGCGTGTCAAGAACCGTTTTTCAATAAAAAATTGTTTAATTCTACAGTGTTAGGGTGATCATCTATATGATGTTTATATAGATAATAATGGTTGATCATTTTCTCTGATTTAGATATGCTTTGAAAAATTGTATTTTGAAAGAATGGCTAAAAGGATTATGTGAGAATTTGATGTAGCAATGTGTGTATGAAGGAGGCATGCATGACTCGTTAAAACATATAAATGGATCATTTCTGTAATTTTAGTTCTTTAGTATATACAAACTTTCTCTCAATCAACACTGTTATAATAAACCTCACCATGAACATTTTCTACCCCTGTCAACATATAAACTTCTGATTTGGATTTCTGGTAACACAACCTCCTATTTTTCTCCCGTACCGATTTGGAATGGTACCGATTTATTTTTGGCCTTGCACGAGACACATATTCATGCATTTGTATACAAATATAGGTACGTAAGCTAATTTGAAAAAAATTACAGGCAATGGTTTGTAATATCTAATTAGCATTCCATGTCAGCTTAAAATTAACATGTCATCACTAGTATCATGGTGACTTGGCAAGGAAACCAAAATTTACACAATAATAGCACAGATATGAAACTCGGGTGGTTTTTCAATCATAAAAAAACTTTGAGTGACTTTAGTGGAACATTTGTGAAAGTTTATTATTATTTAGTGATTTTTTCCCAAAATAAATGTAACTCTATAACATCCAACACTGTCTCCTGTCTTACCCGAAGCAAGACAAGCATAAATTGTCATTTCCATTAATCTTTTGCCTCCTTTTGAGCCAAAAGTTGTAAGTCCTGAGGTGGTCCAGAGGTTATTGGGTAAAAACTCTTTTTATCCTTTATAGGTTTTGCAAGTTCAACAAATATAACTCTACCATCAAGATACTGCACAAAAGTGAAATTTAGCTTCTAAACAAAATGTTGGTAGAAATATTACATTACGATATTTAATCTATA
>BQNB010124405.1:0-17922 GCA_026074375.1 Tanacetum coccineum
TTGGTTACATTTCTATCACTTGTAATTCACCACTTCTCTCAAATCTAATCTTCCTTTCTTGTTTTCTCTCTCTACTTTCTCTCTCTAAGTTTTCTTCTTATTTTCTAGCATATTGGTAAAGATTATTATTGTGTAATGGATTAAATTCGTGGGATAACACTTACGCATAGTAAAAAGCATCTACAAGTGTTTTTACAAATTAGATTGTAATAACTTATTTAAAAAGGGTATAATATTTATCGTGACAAATATGTACGAAGAAGCATGCATACATCTTTGTATCATAGATTTTAATTGAAAACTTTACTCAATTAATTTATTTATTATGGTATCACTTATTTTCAATACATCTAATGTATAAATAGTGTTACCTTTTTAAAATTGATGATTCAGCGTGTTTCCAAATATAAAGATTTTTTTTTTAAATGACACTGTAGTGACATGCCATGGTTCACGATAACTCCAATCCAACGCACAAAGAAGCGGAGAATCAGGTCAGCGCGAAGCATATTAAAAACCTAAATTCTTTAGGAATGTTGACCACTCCGCCATAAACTTCTCTTATAGTTTGTTCTAGTGGATGAGTCGTACTTCCCATGAGTCCATAGCGTCCAGTTTTAACCATTCAAAATAAAACTTCAATTTTGGAAACACAATATGAACTATAAATAGTCCATAATAAATCTGATTTCATAATAATTAGTCATGTTTATATTTATTTTCAAAAAACCCTTTTATTTTCTCACAAGTCCAATACTTAAAATAAAAACAATATAAACATAAAACTAATTCACATAACAATTATTCAAATAACAACACTTAACAATTAAGTTATGCAAATATTCATAATGACCTTAATTATCTAATAATTAAAACATGTATGTATCCATATAAGGCTCCTTCGTCCTATAAACTCTGGCCACATTTATCGATATAATCGATTGCGTAAGCCTTATACAAATACATACCACTTAGCACATAAATTAACTTTTAGGCCTCATTAAGACATTGCCAAGGTCTTCCTTGCTTTTAAAGTCGTGGATCGAAACCACCTAAATTTAGTGTTCTATGTTTAAGTCTTGATCATTATATTTGCATACAATTAATAATAATTAACAAGATTAATATTGTATATCGCTCCATGATAAATTGCATGTATTTATCATGGATGTCGAATTAACAATTAATTTAACATAAAACCGATCAATTTACAATTAAACATATCAAGTTTTATCAATAAAATTGCATACAACCTAGAAATCATCTAATTAATTTTATAACCAATTAAAAATTGAATCTTGATGCATAAAACGCCCAAAGGGCTTAAAAAAATTAATCAAGAAACCTAATTTGTTTGTCCAATTTTATTACTTGTAATTTACAAATTCATATAACGTGGCTCTCTGATACCACTGTTGGGATTTTAAATCTATTTAACCATATAAATATATCATGAGTACACAACGGAAAGATCAAACAAGTATATAACTTATAATTAACAAGAAATTGAAGATGTGTACTTTTTAGCTAGAAACGTTACACTGCTTTTAGCAATAAATGTTACACCGTCTTCAATATACGTGTGTGTATAACATCACGCGAAACCACCAAGGATCAAAATTATAATCCCTCTAAGTTTACATACACAATACGTTCTTAGCAAACAACATGTATGCTAGTACTAGTAGTGTTTAACCAAACGATCACCCACTTCATCTTTGAATCAATCAACACACGAAACACCTTCTTTTTGGTTTAATCGCAACACAAAAAACCCTATAGGGTTGTTTTTTTGATCGCATGACAAGGAGGGGAGGAAAACTAAAACCCTCAAAGGGTTTTGAGGCTTCGGATTTTTCGAACAAAAAGAGCAAAAGGGAGGATTTTGGGATTTTAGGGATTTAAGATATGAGCTTCATAGGCCCTAGGACCTCCTTATATTATCTTCGCAACTTGGTGTGCTTGCAAATCCCCCATTTTCTCCTCATGAGGAGGTGGTTCGACCGACTATAAAGAAAAAGGGGAAAACCAAAACTTTTTTTTTAGGTTTTGCATATTAGTCCTTTAACTTTTAACGACTAATATAATTCTTGTTAAACTTTTAATGATCGTTTATTAAACACTAATATATTATATTAATATATTAATCGGTGTCCTACATATTAACGTGTGCGTCCCCTTAGGCTCGAATAAATTTTAGACAGAGGTAAAAGAATTCCTTGTCCAACTGTTCCCTTTAGGTACCGTAGCACTTGGTGTGCTGCATCCATGTGACTGTGTCTCGGTCAGCGATAAATTGGCTTAGCACATTTACAAAGTAAGCATTGTCGGGTTTAGTGGCTTGTAAGTACAGGAGACGACCTACCAAGCGGCGATATCGACCAACATCAACTTTAGGTTCTGTATCCCTTTTATCTAATATCAAATTCAGCTCGAAAGGAAACGGGCTTGGTTTACACCCTTGAAATCCACAATCTTCAAGGATATCCTGAATGTACTTTCTTTGGCTTAGAACGAGGCCCTAAGAAGTACGAGCAACTTCTATACCAAGAAAGTATTTTGTAGCTCCCAAATCTTTTATGCTAAAAAGTTTGTCAAGTTTTTCTTTAGTGTGTTGTATTTTCTTTACGTCATTCCCCACCATAATGACATCGTCCACATAGATGAGTGCTGCCACAAAACATGCATCCTTCTTGAAGATGAAAAGGGAGTAATCTGCTTTGCATTGCTTAAATCCAAGCTCAAGAAGAGATTATGTAAATTTTTGGTACCAATTTCGGGATGCCTGTTTCAGCCCATAGAGAGACTTATTCAACCTACAAACTCTCGTGTCATTTTCTTTGGCAAAACCTTGTGGCAACTTCATGTAAACTTCTTCATTTAGATCCCCGTGCAAAAATGCATTATTGACATCTAGTTGGTTGATGACCCATTCTTTCTTGACAGCAACAGCTATAAGAGTTCTAACAGTAACCAAGTTTGCGACTGGGGAGAATGTGTCATGGTAATCAACCCCCTCCATTTGTGTTAACCCCTTTGCAACGAGACGAGCCTTGAATCGCTCCACCTCTCCATTTGATTTATATTTTATTTTATAAACCCACCTTGAATTGACAACATGTTTTCTATTTGGAAGATCAACTAGCGTCCATGTGTCGTTTTCCTCAAGCGCTCGTACCTCTTTCTTCATTGCTTCTTTCCATATTTTGTCCTCGAAAGCCTGATTGAAATTCTTTGGCTCATTACCAGAAGTAATGGCCGCTAAAAACGCTTTGTGAGATAAAAAAAACTTTTCATATGACACAAAATTACACAAGGGGTGTACCGTTGAGGATGCTTCACTTGATGCGGGTTTTGCATGGTCGACCGATGGGGGAAGCTTCACGTGATAGTCACTTAGACGAGTCGGTTGGGACTTGTTTCTTTTCACTCTAGTGAGCTCCTCAGGAATATCCGGTTGTGCTTCATTACCTTCGGTGGTCTCTAATTGGACTAAGGTCTCACTTAGAATATCTTCGGCTTCATTTTCATTCAAAGTAGGATTGACATTGTGCTCATCATCGTCATTGGTTCCATCAGATTCACTAGGCTCATTAACCACACTATTTTTATTTGTCTCCACACTTGAGGTACTTTCATCAATGTGGACTTCATCAACAGTGGGTTTCACGTGGTTTTTAATCTCATCACAAATGGGTTTGTTGAAAGGTTCAAGGGCATCTACTTCTTTATAAATCAAATCATCACTCTTGAAAGGGAATTTTTCTTCAAAAAATTTGGTGTCTCTAGAGATTATGATTTTGCCCGTTTTTATGTCAAGAATTTTGTAGCCTTTTGTTCCTTGTGGGTAGCCCATGAATACTCCAGGCCTCCCTCTTTCTACAAATTTATCCCCTCTTGTGTCAATGTTTCGATGGTACGTCAAGCAACCAAAAACCCACATATTGTCATAATCAGGCTTTTGGTTGAAAACCAACTCTAAAGGGGTCTTATCATCGATAACTTTTGATGGCAATCAATTTATGATGTAAGTGGCAGTCAAAATGCATTCACCACAGAACTTTCTGAGTGATCGAGCAACTTCAAGTATGTGTCGATGTTTCCTTTCAACAACTCCATTTTGTTGGGGGTGTATGTGGGCAAGTGGTTTCAAGTAAAATTCCCGTTCATTATAAAAATTGGTCATTTCGTTAGCCGTGAACTCTCCCCCATTGTCACACCTAACTTTCTGAACATGTCTTTCAAATTGAGTTTTTACCATGTTGCAAAAAAACATTAACCACTTGCTAGCTTCATGTTTATATTTTAAGAAGCTCTACCATAATCCTCTACAATAGTCAAGAAATAGTGTTCACCTGAGATGGTTGGGGTAGATACTTTCCCCAAATGTTGCAATGTATCAAATCGAAACAAGCATTCGTCTTTATGAAACTATTGGAAAAAGGTAACCTAGTATGTTTGGCCTTAGAACAAGAATCACATAATTTGTCGAAAGTGATACTTTTAAGAAAATCAATTGCAACAAGCTTGTCTTCAGGTGCATGTCCCAATCTTTTATGCCATGTATTCCTAGTACTCATCATAGCTCTTCTTTCACCGTTGAGCAACCCCATTCGGTATAGACCTTTTCTGCATTTATCCGCACCAATCAAGCTCCTCGTGTGAAGTTTCTGCATTTATCCGCACCAATCAAGGAGCATTGAAGATTGTTGGTTAATCGACTCACTGACAACAACAGGTTGCAATTAAATTGAGGGATATAAAGAACTCCCTTTAATTTATCCCCCCTTCTAGGGTACATTCCCCTGTTTGTTCTCTCCCTGTTTGTTCTCTCCCTCATCTTTATAAAAGGAGGTGAGGGGGAGGGTTTTGTACATGATTCTTTTCTTGCTTAATCAATAAACGTTTGGTTAAGGATATATTCTTGTGCATCTTTTACTTTTCCGTCATACATAATATGCTAGGGTGTGTTCGTCTTCAAGGTCGGATTTTTTCCGCACTAGTAACCAGGTTGTAGGGTGATCGAATCCTACAAGTAGTAATAGAGCTCAGGTTCTTGGGTTCTCTGGTTAACTAGGATCGATCAAGAAGAGGTCTTTGTTGTTCATTTTTTTCTGGAAGGAACAGGATCGTTCTATTCTGTTTGGGCTTCCAGGTTCTCGACAACAAAAGTTCTTGGTGTTGAGGTTTTTTGACGTCAAGGAGGAGCAGGGTATCGATAGGTATATGTTCTTGAGTTCTTTGATTGTCCGGGTTCGCGACAAGGTGTAGAAGACTTAAGGGAGTTATTGCACAAGGTACTTTGTTTGATTCGGTGTTGTGAGGTTTATATCACAAGGTTATCAGAATAGACAAAGGGTCGGAGAATAAGTCCAAGACTTGTCAAGGTTGCAAGGTTTTTTTGGTTACAAGAAATTGTTTTGCAAAAATAAAAGTACGACAAGGGTTACTTTAAAAAGAGTCAGGTACTTTCTTAAATCAAGGGTTGTCGATTTGATTGGATGGTCTGATTTCTAAGGTTTAATCGATATTTGATTAAGAAGGGGTTTTGTTTTTTGAAGGGTTTCTTGGTTTGATCGATATCAAAGAAGGTTTTTTAAGTAGGTCAAGTGCATATTCCTAGGATACCGTAAAGGTATAGTGGGTAATAAGCTTTGGAGGTTAGGTGACATTACTTCAAATGTAGTGCTTTATAGGAATATGGGTTTCAATGAAAGTGGGGAATACATGAAAACTTTCATTGGTTTTGGTGTAGGTACGGGTTCAATGCAGGTGTTGCAAGGAGATGAGTTTGAGGTGGAACCACAAGACGGTTATACATTTGAGGTGGAACCTCATGGGAATGTAGATCATGTAGTTGGTTCACAAGAAGTACAAACTCAAGATTTGATATACTATCATCCAACACGTGATAGGGAGCAACACTCAGTATGGGAACTATTCAGTATAGAGAAGACAATAACGAGGCTGCTTTTGCAGTTGCTGCAGTGGAGAAGATTTATGCACATGAGTCATTGACTTTCAATAATACGGTTGCTTGTGAGGTAATCTCCAAGTGGAAGGCTGGATTGAAAGATGATATGGATGCTCGATCAGATGTGTATGTGCTCAACAACGGTTACAAGAAATGCAGTGACGACAACGATGGCTATTACTGAGAGTCTACACCAGGTATGTTCATACATCTATTTCTCTATATAGATGGTATGGTTTTTTCTTGCGGATGCAAGGTTGAGATCTGGATTACCAAGGGTTTGCTGGTTAAAGTAAAGGGAAATATACTTGGTTTGGAGATCATCAGGGATTAGAGTGGTAATACTCTAAGGGTGTTACAGTCCAGGATTCACAATGAAAAGTTGGTACAGACTTTTGTTAAAGGGGCAATCTACACTGTCGTTGGAGGGTAGTCTATCAGGGGACTGTGATGTGGAAAATAATGGTTAGTGGTCATGTATATATGCAGTTGGAAGCCAGGAGTATCAGATGGTCTAAACGAGACTTGACATGGCATCTGCAGATGTGGGTATGTTGGATAAGTTTGATTGTGGATTACAGACGTACAGGTTTTTGTAGATTTTGACTACGCCATGGGTACATCAATCACAAGGTATGGGTTTATGATACAAGGATGTGCAGGAAGCTGAGAAGCTATGATGCTGTACATGATGGTTTTGTGAACAATTAAAGCGGCGTATATAACACTTACTGGGGCTTGGAAGAAGGAAATATGGCTAAATGGACTTTTGGCAGAGTCAGGATATGAGCTAAGTTTAGTAGCAGGAATTGCTACTGGTGCCTTGGTAAATGGCGGTTCCCGGTCTGAGGTTCCAGCATAGGTCGAAGGTCCTGCGTATCAGTATTGATTAATAGTGATACTAAGGTGGAAATTGTTAGATATAGTATTTACTTTAGTCAATAGGTTAGGGGGTTTAGTGTAAATTTAGCTCTAATTATAGCCATATTAAGGTTATTGGGTTTCTCTACGGCCCAAGCCTATCCTCCCCCTCATCTTTATAAAAGGAGGTGAGGGGGAGGGTTTTGTACATCATTCTTTTATTGCTTAATTAATAAATGTTTGGTTAAGGATATATTCTTGTGCATCTTCTACTTTTCTATCATACATAATCTGCTAGGGTGTGTTCGTCTTCAAGGTCGGATTTTTTCCCCACTAGTAACGAGGTTGTAGGGTGATCGAATCCTACAGTCAGTGGGATGATATGGATTATAAACGGATGGCCTATACTGGTCTGATTGTTTGTTTCTGGTGGGGTTTCCCTTGTGTCTTACTCAGTGAGTACCTGAAAGATTGGTTTGGTCTACCAGGTTTTGGCATAAGGATGTATCTTACCAGGACATCATCATTCTGAGGTGGTTTCCCGTTTTGGATTGGGTTTGTTCTCTCGTTTTAAATCTCTTGCAGGATCTGTTATTGAATTATTTTGTGGTCCATGATGTTTGTTGCAAGTTTGTCTTAATCTTATCTTTGTAGATTCTTTACAAGAAGGCAGTGATCAGATTAAATGGGTTCTTCAATTTAAAAGGTCTTGTTGCTGGTACTCTCTTAAGTTCAGGTTTTATGCTTTAGCTCAAGGTTACTTGGTATTCTATGTGTTAATTAGAATGGTAAGAGAGATATATTTGTGATTTGATAGTTAACTGTGATTCAACATTCCTTTCCTTCAAAACAATCTCAAGCATAGAAGCATTTTTTTATTTTTTATTTTGAATCTATTAAACATTTGATGCTAAACTTAAACGAGGCTATATGTTCTTATATGCTAAAACTATACCTAGCCAACGCCTTCTTATATTTTTTTTGGCGGCCTTAAAGTAATCGAGGCCTATGCAATTATCAACAAAAAGAGCACGTAAATATAAACTAAGTCGCAACTAAATATAATTAACTTATGTAATTTGGAAAAAAAACAATATAAATCAAAAACTAGTCGGCTACCGGTAACCGGGGTGACTGGGTCGCCTTAAACCTAGTCAGACTCGGTCAAACCCAACGAAACTCGGCCAAAGTCGGGCAAAACTTGGCCAAACCCGGTCTAATTCTGGTCAAACCAGGCCAAATCCTTTCAATTTCCGCTCAAACCCGGTCACATTATCAAATTTCTCCGCTACTTTTTTTTAATTTTGACAAAAATCGATTCAATTTTGACTTTTTATCCACCAATCAAATCGCAAAATTTTGCCTACGTGGCAAAGTCAAACAACCTGATTGATCCAATTTTTTTCTCATAAGATTTAATTTTATAGAAATCTCTAAAATAATGTAATTCTTTTATTATAAAAAATATTAGCATAATAAGGTTATTATGAGTAAAGATTGGAACGTAAACAAGGGAAATTATCCAAGTATAAAGAACGTGTAACACCCCGAAACCAGTTTTTAAGTATTTAATTACGAAATGGCCATTGGATAAGTTGGCTATGACTTTAATAGTTTAAATCTACCAAGAGTTTTAAGTACTCGTATCAGGACCAATATGCCGTATTGAATAAGGTCCAATACGGCGTATTGATATAAAAGGTGGATATGGCATATTCAGGTAAATGTATACGGCGTATTGGTCGTTCAAGCATGGATACGGCGTATCCGTGGTTATGGAAAAATCATATTAGTTAAGTCGGCTAAAATAAGAGAAAAGGGAACTTAAGGGACCATTCCTGCTAACATGTCAAACTAGCACCTAACTTAAGCTAGAAATTCCCTATAGTTCATTATGTGTAGTGTGGTCTATTTATGTGATGACCCAAGGCAAAAAAATAGAGGGAAACAATAGTTCTTGATGACTATATGATGAACGATTATGAGTGCTTTGCAAGCCTACAATCCTATCTAGTGTCCCCATGAAGTAAGTAATCATAATTTTGAGTTAATTAGTGAATTATGAATTAGGGTTTTTGAAGTAAAATTAGGGGGTTTTGGGTAAAAAGTGTTCATAAGTAAACTAATGAGAATATTGTAATTATGTGATAAGTATTATTGAATAAAGTTAGTAATTTAGGGTTTTCACCATATGATCATATGATGATTAGAAATAGTAAAGGGTAAGAATAATAGGTTGTGTAAACCCTTAATGATGATATTGTGTTTATGTAATGATAGGTATTTGTTATGATAATTGAGTAGGAAATCAAGTATTGATGATGATGGTTTTCTTGATGCTCTTAGCTTCGATTCAAGGTAAGTAATTGACTATACAAGGAGTTATATTGATTTTACCATGTTTGTGTTATATGATATATGTTAAGGGTATTAGAAGATTAATGCTAGTGTGCTTGATTAAGAAGATGAGACTAGTTAATTAATTAGCTACTTGAGTTTAGCAATGTTGATATGCCTTGGTTGATATGTGCTCTTGGAATGGATGCGATTGGTATTGTTGTGAACTAATAAGGTATGTAAGTTTATGTGTTATGAATGAATGATGGGTTAAGTACTATGCTATTAATATGATAAATGAGATATGATGACTTGTATGTCTTTTAGTTACAAAGCGTTTCGCTTACGTTTTAAGTTGAAATGTCTTGTAGGTTCAAGCGAAGAAGGTAATGCATGGATTATAGCTTAGGTGTGGAAGTACTTGTCAATATTAGACAAGAAGTTAAGGTAGATGCCGAGCTTGAATTAAAGTTGAACCCCCCATGTGTCTTAATGGTTTGTTAATGGACGTTGTCAAATGTTAAGTGTTATGTTTCTGCAGGTTCTGGCTTTGTTGGTTCAATACGGCTTATCCAAGGTACGGATACGGCGTATTGAAGGTTTAGAGTGGATACGGCGTATCCATTTTCATGGATATGGCATATCCATGTCTGCAGTTTCACTTCAGTCTAGTTTTAGTCGTAAAAACAAAACCGCAAGGAGTTAGAAGGCGTGCCACATGCCGTTTCGAAGATAATCGAGTCTAGTTTTATTTAGTAATACTTAAAAGAAGTGAATGGTAAATGATTTTGGTCAGTTTATAAAAGAGTGGCGCAAGGTCATTTTTGAGTCATGCGTATGAGTATAAGTTTTATTTTTTGGTCAAATCAAGAGTCGGGAAAGGGGCGTTAGTGTCTAAAACACTAAATATTATGTGTCTAAAACACTAAATATTATGTATAATGTTGGCACATAAATTTTGGTTGAGGCGACAAATACTTCAAGATCACTATGTTGGAAATAGATCTTCCGTGTGAATATGTTTAAACGGTCGAAAATGAACGATAACCTACGGCATCAAACAGATGAAAACAGTCAAAACGTTCAAAATCGTACGAAAATAGACAAAAAAATAAAAACCGGTCGAGAATGGATGAAACCGAACGAAAACTGTCTAAACGTTCTATAACAACCTACAATTTTTCTCTATGTAATTATCCATTTATTAAATTAGATGCAATTTTCCTCAGTGTAATTTCTATCTATTTAATTAGATGCAACCGTTTTCATGGAAAGATTGTTGCTTTATTACATCTATAATGTAACGTAACTTACATTACATAAGTAAGCATGCTCACGCAACCTACCAATGCTAATTCCATCAACGTTTATATCAAGTAAACGTCATAATATGTCAAGCAATATGTCTTAAACTCCATTTTTACCATACGTTATCTATTTAACATACAATTCAAAACGTTATTATAAAACGGACTTTAAACGTTAACATTTATATCAAAACCCTAACTACATGTAATGTTTACATACAAAACAAATGTACAAACCAATAAGGCATGTGTAAAAGTTACTAATGCACAAAATTTGAATAACATTTTCCCTCATAAACCAATGTACAACTCGCTTAAGCTTATAGTACAATTTGACTATGCATAGAATTCAAATTGGACTATTTCCCTCCTTTTTACTACTACACATCTTAAATCCAAAACCCTAATCCAAATACCCTAAAAGACCCGAAACACCTAAACTAGTTCGAACCTAGTTCGAACGAAGCAACCACCCTTTCACCACCATGATCCACCACTTTGATAACTTCCTTTCACCACCTTGTCACCACCATAGCACCCTCGTCACACATTTGCTCACCAAGAAAACCTCACCTCATCACCTACTTGTTAAGCCGAGCCCTCACCATCACTCCACACCTCTCCAAGCTATAACATAGCTCTTATTAGTCATCCTAGCTCAATCCTTGGCCACCACTCCACTCCATACAACTTGCGCATCACTCCATTTGAGCCCTATGTAAAGCCGATACCAACACACATCCAAAACTCACCATTAAACTCAAAATAATCTTACAACTATGTTCTAGCCGAAGTAAGGAAGCCAAGGAAGAAAGGTTAACCTATTTAGAAGCCATAGAAGTGAAGGAACAAGTCCTTGACTCATCTCCAAGAACTTTCGGATCATACTCACCTATTTTGATCCATTCGTGTACTAGTAAGCCTCATGTCTTGTTCTATAAACTCTTGCTATGTTTTAAATCATATCTATGCTTTGTTATAACCATTTATATAAGCTAAAACTCATTTGGAAACCTTTAAACCAAACCGTAACCTAATCAACCCATTTTGAAACCCTAAACCTTTTGAATCCTATTTAAAAGCTAGCATAAGCTTGCTTTTGTCCTAATAAGCTCTATGTCACTTTCTAAGACCATGTGAATGAAACCCTAGAACCACAAACCTTCACATTTGGTTTTCCTAAATCAATTATCGTTATCATTCGTCGATCGAAACATTATAAATCATATATGTTATATATTTAACATAATTTTATCATCTACTAGCTTTTGAAGAAACTTAAAAAGATAAAATCTTATCTTTTAAACTATAACGTATCACGTTACTAGGGAATTTCATGTGAGGAGATTTCATTTGGGTAGACGTTTTAACGAGTTCCTGGATTTACGATTTAAAGTTTCCTAACTCCTCAAACGTTTTCTACATGACCTCTAGATTATGATAGCCCGAACAGTGATAAGATGTTTTCACAAGTTAATAAACCAAATTAATATTTACGTTAAAAGTTATGAAATAAAGTTTTGAAATATAAACAATCAAACTAAGACTTGACATATTACCTCAGGTTGTATGACGAAGCTGTTTGCTTCCATTTGATTTAGTTTTGCCATTAATTGGATTTCCTTATTAAGGTGAGTTCATAGTCTCACCTTTACATGTTTTTCTAAACTCAGAGCGGAGATACATTCTATAAACTATGAATACAAGTATTTTTCAACTGTATGCTATCCTGATATATTATTGCCTAAGTACTTCCATTTGCCAAAAGACCCCACTATCATGAACCGTTAATTACTTTGCGAAGTAAGCGCGAATGCCGTGAATAGATCTATTAGGATTGAACTTCCCCGTCCAGGTTCTGGTACATACATGGCCAGCGAACGCTTTTCATTTGAGGAACTCTGGGTGTTTGGCAAAGCACCCGCTTGGGGCAACAACTTATGAATAACATTTACTTAATGCTTCGGTGTCATAAGCTTAGTGCAATAATATAATATTGTTTTTCATGATAATTGTAGTTGTACAATTATTACCACTTATGATGACGTGTATTAAACTATTTCATTACAAACCTATGAATTTCACCCAACCGTTGTGTTGACCTTTTTAGCATGTTTATCTCACGTAACTAAGCAGTTAAAGATACGGAGTGGCATTGGACTCGAGGACGTCCAACCTTGTTATCATTCAACCTTTATGTTTTCAAATGTATTTTGGGACATCTTTTTGTAAAACTCTTATATGATATTGAATGATAACTAAATTTTTCAAAACGTCTCTTTTGAGTTGTTTTTTATAATTATGCGTGTTGATTCATGAAGTAATACCCCCAATTTAGATTCCACTGCTATGTCAAATATCAGGGTGTTACACGTTCAAAACCAAATGAAAATGGTAAAAAAATAGACGAAACGGTCGAAACCAAGACGGTAAAAAACGGATGAAAACGATCGAAATATTCAAAACGTGCAGAAAGGATGGAAACTGGAAAAATGGTCGAAAACGTACGAAAACAGACGAAAACTGTTGAAAACGAATAATAACATATTATGAATCACTTCGCTTAGTACATAGAGCATCGCTGGCTTCTAAAATAAAAAAATTTAGTCACCAAAACCCATATAGACCTAGACCCATCTATACCCAAACCCACTTAGACGTGTGACTCAAGCCCGACTCGACCCGTCTATTTTGCCACCTCTACTTTAAACCGTAAATTAGTCAGCAAGTTGTATTAAGATAACCCATGATCATCATATCCCTTTCCTTCTTTCGGTCCAATCCAGTCCTGTCTAATTTAGTCTTATGCATAACTAACCATTATGCTTCATTGAATCGGGTCGGACTTACAAACCGATATGGACCGGACTGACCCAAACATTTCTGTCAAGTCATCGGTCCAATGTTTTGAGCCAAATCGATTTTCATTCCAGGCCAAATTTTGTTGATCCGGACCGCTTTTCAAACCATGCTCAGCCCTAATAGCTTGTATTGCCACCTCTAAGTAGGACCCACACGACATGGTTCAGTTGTCATAGATAATGATGCTAACAGATATATATTTCAATTTCCTCATCATCATGCGAAGTTTGTCAAACCATTTAAAGATTATTATTGAATGTTTCTGGAAAGAAATCTACAGCGGTTTCTCTACAGATGTTATCATCATTGGCATGTACGGGAGGAGCTTCGGGTGAAGGTGCCTCTAGGAGATCATAAACTAATCTCTCGATAACCACTCTTTTAAGGGATGCATCAGCACGCGGAAACGAGTTCACATTTACCTGTAAAATATGTTATTCGTATTAATTTTGAGAATAACAAGCACATACTCAATAAGTTAATAAGTTCACATATAAACAAGTTTAAAATAATAGTGGTCAAAATAACAAAGAGTTCAAAATTTGTATATATTTTATGGATTTCAACCTCCAATCGTTGTTTTTATTTACTTAAACAACATGCGGTGATTGAAACCTACAACATAATATTAATTTCAACACCTTCAAAAATATTTACCGTAGTATATAAGTAAGCAAAACTTCTTTTGTTTAGCAATGTGGGATTGAAAAACAAGTTTCTCAAAAATATCCCATGCAAAAGGTTGTTCTAAAGATATAAAGTTTTGTATTGACGCAATCAAATATCAAGCTACTAATTTTTTTAACTTTTTTTTGAACGGCACGTTAGTAGTTAGTGATTCAAGCCCACAGTGACATCCAATTCGACAGTATGCAAGCCTCGAACTTTCGCCACAAGGATAAACCCACTCTTGCTTCTATTTATTTCTGCCCTTGAAAGTCTTGGGTGAGACTTGAACCTCAGACCTTTCCAAGGACACCTCCCTAAAATTACATTTGGTGGCCAACTGAGCTAACCCAATTGGTTAAATATCAAGCTAATGATTACTTAGTGATATTTGATACAAACTAAAGTATGCTTATTTAGTGACGATGCAATACGAGTTGGATATCCTTATGGATTTTGTATAATGTCAACAACATGTAGTGTAATGCAACAAAAATTGACATGTTAGGATAAAGTGAAAAACTAAACTCATTTATGTACAATCCAAACAACGGCTAAGTCTGCAAACGATTGGTACATGCCCTCCGAGATAGTCCACATAATTCAATCCGAGCACACATTACCCAAAGGTATGATGTCAAAAATATCTAGTGTATTGTAAAAAATTGCATTTTCTGGTGGATACACGGTGTCGTCCAAGTTAAATCTCCCCATTGATTTAGAAATTGCCCCAAAGATATAATAGTGCGCCTATAAACAATTAGACTATCCACCTAGTTCCTAAACTTAGTAACAAGAAAAAAAGTTGTTCAAAAACCTAGTGACAAAAAAATGTTCATATTTATACGTTTCTCTTTTTCTTTGAAGCTATTAGACACATGATGCGAGACTCAGAACGATTATTTAGTTTCACGGCAATCTATCTCGGAGATAAAATGCTAAGAAAGTTAAGTTTACTGTATTATTTTGATTAGTTTTAGTTAATTTATCATAAAACCAATTATTCTATATTGTAATATTTACAAGCATTACTTATTGTAGTCAAGTTGACAAAAAATTTAGACTAAGAGTTTCCGACCAAACAATGTGACCAAACCAAACCGTCAACTCAGTTTTCTCTCTTTTTTAAACGAAACAGTGACCAAACACCCGTAATGCAACCGGACATGTGACCAAACACTAATAACCAAAACAACCCCACAAAAATAAATTAAAAAGCTATCTCAAACATACAAACACTCGTAATGGTGAACGCTTTTTTAAATTAAAATTTTATTAATAATTAAAAAAATTACATTAATAATTCAAATATAATTAAAAACGTTACAATAAATTAGTGTGCATTTGTTCGATGTCAAATTTGTTCCACTAAATCGGAATTCATATGTTTGATTTGATAGTTAAGTGTGTGTAAAGAGTAAGTGTTTTTTATAGAATGTGTATATGTTTTTGATAGAAAGTTGTGTACAAATGGTTAAATGAGACGCCGAGCTTGAGCTTTGAAGCTTGGGCTCGACTCGCTTAGCCCCTTAGTAAGCGCCCATTAGGATTTACTATTTAGTAAGCCATACAAAATGGGATTATTAAAATATTATTACCCAAAAAAGAGTTACTAATTTTATCGGATTGGTTGTATAGTGCAGATGTAAACACGTTTAGCTTTTATTTGGTGCAAACATATGCACTCGTTGTGTCTAAAATATTAAATATTACGGATAATCTGCCACATAAATTTTGATAGGAACTAATGTCCATGTCTGATTCTGTTGGAGAGCTTGAAGTTCTTCATGCATAGCCGCTATCCATTGTGGATTTTTAGCGGCTGTTTTGAAGCCTTTAGGTTCACTAATTGAAGTTAACGCAACATGAAGTGGATGGGTAGTAAGAGAAGCAAGATCTGCTATATGTCTAGGTTTAAAGATGCCAGATTTTGATCTTGTAGTCATCGGATGAGATGAAGTGGTGGTGTTTGAAGGAGGCAGATTGGATGTGGATGGTGTAGAGGTAGACTTAGTGACGCGATTAGATGTTTGGGTCGGGAGGTGAGCTTGGGCTAAAATGGGATTAGAAGTGATTGGATCAGTTGAGGATTGGTCATGGGACGAAGGTATACTTTGGGTTGAAGAAGATTCATCGACCGCAACCATATCACGAACTAAAAGAGGATCATCAGCCTGAATTGAATCTTGAACAGGTGGTTTACAAAGAGTGCAAACGGATGGGCTTTTAGTGGGTTTAGTGGCCATTGGTTGACAATTGCGTAACACTGAAGATGTGTGAGATGGAATATCTTGGAGAAAAGTGGTAAGTTCTAAAGAACTGATGGGTGTGTTACATGATGACCCGCTAAAAGGAAATATCGTTTCATTAAAACGAGCATCTCGAGTGACAAAGATACGTGAAAGAGATAGGATCAAGGCATCGGTATCCTTTATGTTAAGCACAGTATCCAATAAAGATGCATGGAATACTCCTGGGTGCAAGTTTGTGGGGAGCATAATCGCGTAAATAAGGAAAAACTTGGCATCCAAATGTGCGACCCAGTAACACGATTGATTATGTAGGTGGCTGAAGTAAATGCATCTACCCAGTAACACACCGGAACGTGAGCATTAAAGAGCATAGCTAATCCGGTTTCAACAATATGCCTATGTTTTCTTTCCGCACGACCATTTTGTTGTGGTGTGTATAGACAAGAAAATCGATGAAAAGTGCCATTGTCTTCAAGAATCTTCCGAACCGTTTGATTTACAAACTCCGAGCCGCCATCACTTTGAAAGGTTTTTATCATTCTTGAACATTGTGTTTGAGCAAGATTTATAAAGATGGGTAGCACTGAATAGAAACCAGTTTTGGTTTTTAGTGGGTAGAGCCATGTTAATCGAGAACAATCATCAACAAACGCAACATAGTATCGATATCCATCTTTAGAGCAAATAGGGGAAGGACCCCATAAGTCACAGTGAATTAAGTCTAAAGGATGCAAAGAGCGTTTAACATTATTATTAAATGATAAACGTTGACCTTTAGCTAGTTGGCACGGTGTGCAAATAATAGGTTCGGTAACAACGAAGTAATAGACAAAACGCCTAACTTATTTAAAACTGAAATGACATCAAAAGACACGTGGCCAAGTCGAGCATGCCATAATTCATAAGAGGCCTTTTTGGAAACAGTGGTAGTAGCAGCAAAGGCACAAGGTTCATTCTTGAGCACGTAAAGACCATTCTCACAGTTACCGCTAGCAAGAATTCTTTTGGTGGTCCGATCCTGAATATGAAAGAAAGGTTGAGAGAATAAGACATCAACAAGATAATCACTCGTTAATTTGCTTACGGAAAGTAATTTCTTTGTGAGATTAGGGACCACGAGAATGTTCCGTAATGGAATATTGTTTAAAATGGTTGATGAACCCTTATGAGAAATATGAAGTATTCGTGCCATAAAGAGATATCAGAAACAACTCATGGCTCTCTGCTTGAGTAACCAAATCATGAAACAAAGGAGCAGGTTTTGTGGCTCGTATGGCTGTTGAGAATGTTTCATACGAGGGTCCCAATCGACAAAGAAACCAATGCAATTTGTCTATTTCAACAACAGGATGCCCAATTGCCGAAAGTTGGTCACATATACCTTTGAAACGACAGCAATAATCAGAGACATAAGCGGTGCCTTTCGTGATTTGACAAAGAGAATCACGTAAGGAATGAATACGTTTAACAGAAGCGTTAGTGTAAGTAGCTTCAAGAGATAGCCAGATTTGACGGGCGGTGGTGAGACCTAAAACCTTAGCCGCCGCTTCTTCAGTTAGAGAAGATTGCAAGAGAATAATGGCTCTATGATCAACTTCAGTCCATGTGAGGGCTTCAGGATTTGACTGAGTTGTGCCTTCAACAGTAATGGTTAGAGATGGGG
>BQNB010124406.1:0-19944 GCA_026074375.1 Tanacetum coccineum
CACAAGTGATAAACAAGTGTCACTTACAAAATATTAAAACGAATAAAAATGAAGCAAACTATGAAAGTAAAAACTTGACGTATTCTAAAAATCAAACGACTGTTACTTTAATTTAGCATTGCTTTAGAGAAAAATAAGAATTCACCTAAAGAGGTTTAACTCTTTTATTTGAGTATAGTATCACAAGTGATAGTTAAGATTGATTACATGTTAACAATTCCAAAAAGAACACAACTTTTGAGCAAAGTTTTCTTAAGTAACCCATAACCGACCGTAAATGTCACACCCCGTCATAGGCGGAAACACGGAAGTGCAACGTAATGATCAATCACAACACAAGATACAAAATAGAGAAATCAAAAATGCATAAATGAAAAGTGTCATGATGACCATCAACCTCAATATAACTTTGAGTGATGTCCCAAATCAAGAACACAACACATAGTTGCCGATTAGTCGATGTCCCAAATCAAGAACACAACACATAGTTGCCGATTAGTCAAATTGAATGAAGATATATGCAAGAAACTAAAAGTCTAGGTTACAAAAGCTTGTTTTCAAGTTCTTCGAACAAAATACCAAAACCCTAAACTACTAACCGCTAAACCCTACACCAAAAACCCTAAAACCCCCTCCCTAACCACTAAACTCTATACCAAAAATCCTAAACCCTTAACCACTAAACCCTATACCAAAAACCCTAAACCCCTAAAAACTAGGTATAATTTTACAAGTGATATATACATAAACTTTAAAAATCTATACCAAAAACCCTAACCACTAAATCCAATACCAAAAACCCTAAACCCCAACCCATTAGATATAATATCACAAGTGATATGTACATAAACTTTAAAATATATACCAAAAACCCTAAACCCCAACCCATTAGATATAATATCACAAGTGATATGTACATAAACTTTAAAATATATACCAAAAACCCTAAACCCCTAACTATTAAACCCTATACCAAAAACCCTAAACCCCTACCATTAAACCTCATACCAAAAACACTAAACCCCTAACCACTAGGTATAATATCACAAATGATGTATACATAAACTTTAAAACCTATACCAAAAACCTTAAACCCCTAACCACTAAACCCTATATCAAAAACTCTAAACACCTAACCACTAAACCCTATACCAAAACGCTAAACCACTAACCGCTAAACCCTATACCAAAATCCCTAAATCCCTAACCACTAGATATAATATCACAAGTGATATATACATAAAATTTAAAATCTATACCAAAAACCCTAAAACCCTAACCACTAAACCCTATACCAAAAACCATAAACCCCTAACCACTAGGTATAATATCACAAGTGATATATACATAAACTATAAAAATATATACCAAAAACCTTAAACCCTTAACCATTAAACCATATACCCAAAACCCCTAACCACTAGATATAATATCACAAGTGATGTATAAATAAACTTTAAAACCTATATCATAAAGCCCTAAACTCCTAACCACTAAACCCTATACCAAAAACCATAAACAACTAACCACTAAACCCTATACCAAAACCCTAAACGATTAACCGCTAAACCCTATACCAGAAACCCTAAACCCCCTTCCTAACCACTAAACCTTATACCACCCCTAACCACTAAACCCTATACCAAAAACCCTAAACCCCTGACCACTAGGTATAATATCATAGGTAATATATACATAAACTTTAAAATCTATATCAAAAATCCTAAACCCCTAACCACTAAACCTTATACCAAAAAAACCCTAAACCCCTAACCACTAGGTACAATATCACAGGTGATATCTAAATAAAATTTAAAATCAATACCAAAAACTCTAAACCCCTAAATTCTAAACCATATACCAAAAACCATAAACCGCTAACTACTAGGTATAATATCACAAGTGATATATACATAAATTTTCTTTACCACATGCGATATTCTAAGACTATTTGAAAACAACATCAACCGTCGGACTTACCAAATCCGCCTTCAGAACCTTTATTAACTAAGATTCATCTGTGGCTTAACATTGATTACCCCTAAGATTGTAATATCACCGATGATAAATATAACCTTTATCAACTAAGATTCACTCGTGGCTTAACAATCGTTAACCCTGAGATTGTAATATCACTAGTGATAAATATAACATTTATAAACTAAGATTCACCGTAGCTTAACAATTATTACCCCTGACATTGTAGTATCACCAGTGATAAATAAATAATAATAAAATCTCATGTGATAAAGTAATATAATGTGACATTAGTTATGGTATTCCACATATAATTAATATCACATGTGATAAAGCAATATAATGTGACACTAATTGTGGTTATTTTTGAAATTCTTAACATGTAATCAATTTTATCTATCACTTGTGATATTATACTGTTAGTAAGATTAAAAGGTTTAAGCTTCTTTAGGCGTATGCTTATTTTGCTCAAAAGCAATGTAAACACTTGTTTGATTTTAAGACTACTTCATGTTTTTATTTTCATAGTGGGCTTTCTTTTTATTCATTATGGTATTTGTAAGTGACACTTATTTATCTCTTGTGATATAACACAGTAAGAAAGATGAAGAGTATTTATATTATCGTTCTTAGTTAAGTAAAGTAATATCTCATTGATAAAGCAATATAATGTGGCAATAATTATGATATTCTACAAATGAGTAATATCACATGTGATAAAACAATATAGTGTAAAACTAATTATGTTATTCAACATATGAGTAATATCACAAGTGATAAAACAAAAACAAATGATCAAAAGTAGACACCATTCAAGTCTGGTTATATATATTCAAATAACTCAAAATCCATTATAAACATTCTTCATGTAAATAAGCCAACCCTTTCGTCGTACCAAGTGCGATGTTTCTAGCTTCTTCCCCAATCAAGATTATTTGAGTCCAAGATTTAAGCAACCTAAACCAATGGGGTGACCTAGCGGTAAGGGCTTAACCTCTTAGGATGAAAGTGCCTAAAGGTCTTGGGTTCAAACCCTGGGGAGAAAATTAATCCCCTATTGGCCACGAAGTTTCACCTGCGCCGACTCTGGGCTATCCAAAACGATAGTCGCCCTAGGATTAGTCGGCTCGCAATGTCAGGTCGAAAACCCAGGTATACAAAAAAAATAAGCAACCTTGAACTGAGAGTAAAAAAATTTATGTGCTTGTCTATTACGATGAAAGGCACAAAAACCATTTTGTACCTGAAAAATATTAGAAAACACATAGATGATAATATATAAAAAATATATATATAGCAATAAAATATCTCAGGTGATATTAAATTTTAACATACTTGTTTGTTTATGAAATATCACAAATCATATACATTAACTATATTTATGAAACATCACAAGTGATATTCAACAAGTCAAATGATAAAGTTTAACTAATAAGCACCGTAAATTATAATAATATGATATTCATTCATACAATAATGTACACTTATTCATAAGCTACATACATTAAGAAAAAAAGGATCCCAGCTTAAAAAAAGCCCAAAGACAGGTCCATCCATCCATGTACCAATTAACTTCGGTATGCTAAGAAAATTTGTGCAAAAAAGATAGCTTGTAGTATTATGAACGACAAAAAGACGCTATGTGCTAGTAATCCTTATGTATCCCCTTTAACACATAAGTGTAATCTCAATTAGTACCAAGAATACTTTCATCAATCAGTGAAGAAGTATTAACCTTATGTTCATAGGCAATTCTTGTTGCATCCATATCACATACTAGAAACATTTAATATCTTTGTATTTTGTGTGTAGTAGTTAGATCTAGGCGATCCTATTTTAAGTAAAGTTTAGAATCGTGGTAATCTTACCAATTAGTGTTAGATATTGTTATAAAAATAGTGTGGTTGAAGTAAATCTTGAAGTTGTGAAGAGTGGATGAAGTATGTGAACAAGTAGTGAAGTCGTGTTGTGATAGATTGGTTCTAGCTAAGATTAGAACTCGACATTTAGCTTTGTGTCGTAAATCGGTGTAAGCAACGTTGTGTATGGTTTTCTCCGCCATAAGGGAGCTTGTTGACCAAGAGAGAAAACACGCAGATTTAGGTGCTCGGGGGTGAGTAGGGCGAAAAGTGTGCTCGTATCCGAACCACTATAAATCCTCGCATTGTGGTTTGATTGTTCTTACTCTTATCTCTTGTCTTACATTATTTCATCATACTATCATATCAATTGTCTAGATAAGCATATTGTTCATATTGTGCAAGTATTGAATTCATATGAATTCGAATCTAGAATTTTTACAAACACTTTAAAACCTTAAGATAAAAACCGGTAAACAATTTAACCCCCCTTCTAGTTTTCCACAATTGGTATCAAGCGCCACGTTAAACAAGATTTTTAAAATAAATTGTATTTTAAAACTTGAATCGATCTATGGAATCGGAAAAATATTTAGAAGGGCAATCTATGCAAAGACCACCACCATCTGAAAGTGATGGATTTATTTATTGGAAAAATAGATTCGAAACTTATGTGAAATAAAAAGATCTAGACCTTTGGCATGTATTTACCGATGGTGATTTTCCTCCTATTCAAAATAATCCTGAAACTAAAAAGGATGAAGTTGTACCTTTTTATAAACAAAACGATGATCTTAAAAAGAAACTTGCAAAAAATAATGAAGCTAAAATGGTAATTTATAATGCTTTGCCACGTAAAGAATACGAAAAAAAATTATGTGTCAAACCGCAAAAGAAATTTGGGATACTTTATTAATCACTCATCAAGTAATAAATTAAGTCCAAGCTAACAAAAATAATAATCTTTTTGTTCAACTAATATTAACAATTTACGATTCCGGAAGAGGAATCATAGAATAATTCCCTATGCTAAATATTACCAATTTATTACTAAGTCTAAAAGCACTTTGATAGAAGTGGTTTTCTAGCAAGAATTTGTTAGGGTAAGGTTTCTAGGGCATTACATCCAAAATGGCGCGCAAAAGTCACGGTGATTGAAGAATCAAATAATCTAACCACCTTACCTCTTGACGAACTTATTGGAAACTTGAAAGTTTATGAAAAAATAATAAAGAAAGAATTCGAAACGGTCAAAGGCAAGAAAGAATAAAGTAGATCTTTTGCATTAAAGGTGAAAAAGGAAGTAAGTGATGAAGATAACTCAAGCTCCGATAGTAAACACGAAGAGTATGCTATGGCCGTAAATGAATTTCAAGAAAGTCTATCAAGAGACGAGGAGATTTGTAAGACCAACCACGAGGCTATAGCAAAACATTCCAAAGAAGTAAAATGATTCTATGGTAAAAAGTAAAGAAATGTGTTAGATGTGGATGATCCAAACACCTCTTGAGAAAGTTCAAAGCACACAAGACCAATGATCAAAACAGCCTTTATTGAGGAGGCAAGGAGCGACAATGGAGAAGATGAAGTGGGAAAAGACTAAAGATAAACTTGTCTTGTAGTCACAAGCGCCCGATGAAATATCCTAGGTAATAAACCTTGAACCCGATGAGTGATGAAAGATAGTGTATGCTCAAAACACAATGACCGTTAATCGAAAGTTATTTTCCTTCATACAAAGCATACAAGGCGCAAACGTAATTTTGGGAGAGGAACTAACGCGGTAAAATCATAGTCAAAATGAACGCTTCTCAAGACTCACTAATAATAGAAAATGTTGAGCACGAGATAACTTAACATATAACTTGCTTTAGTGTAGGTCAAATCTGTGATAACAAATGCAGAGTAATATTTATACCGAACCCTATAGTGAAAAATCAAAGAAAGAAAAGGTTTAGGAAACGGAATTAGGAATGAGAATATATGAAATAAAACTAGAAAAAACCGGAAGACCAAAATGGCCTTGCAACATAGGACGAAAATACCACACTATGGCATAGGAGGATTAGGTCCATGCTAATATGCAATAATTCAATCATTACATTTAAAGAGAAATAGTTAGAAACCTACCCAAAATAAATCCGACCGACATTTTTATGAGGCTTGAAAAATGGAAAACAAGCTCATGCGATCACAGGCTAAAAATATAGTATTTCAACAACAAGATACTTAAACACTTCCACATAAGGAATTGTTTGCCCCTCCGCCATACGAAGTTATGGAGGGTAAATCGATTATAACCTTAGTAATCGAATATGACTATCTCGATTCACATGGACTAGATTTTTAGCAAATAAAACCGAAGCCTTCGAAAAATTCGAAATATTTAGCAAAATGATCCAAAACAAATTAGGATGTTCCATTGTATCAATTAGAACGGATCATGGTCGGGAATTTGATAATGAAGTACAATTCGGAAACTAAAAAAATTTTTTTTAGTTGTGGAAAAATATTAAATGTATATCTCATAATTTTTTTGTGCTCCTCTTAGCACCACAATACAAATGGGGTAGATAATAAAGAAAAAATCACACTCTACAAGAAATGAGTAGAACCATGTTAAACGAACAATCCATTCCTCAAAAATTTTGGTGTAATGCGGTCGATACGTCAACCTATATAATTAATAGAGTTTCCATTAGACGTATTTTAGGAAAAACTCCATACGAGTTGTTAAGAGGTAGGAAACCAAACCTTAACTATTTTAGAGTATTCGAAAGTAAATGTTTTATTCTTAATACAAAAGAATAACGCTCACCAAGTTCGTACCCAAAGACAACGAAGGTGTCTTCCTAGATCTCCGCAAAGATAGTAAAGCTTACAATAATACTTAAAAAACAAACAATGAAAGTTGAAGAGTCGTTGAATGTAACTTTCGATGAAACTCCTCCCCCGCCTAAAACATCACCACTGGAAGATGATGAGTTAGTCAAAGAAAAAGCTATTGAGGTTAGACCCATAGGCAATGATCTTGAAGACATCTCATTAGAAAATGATCAAATTGTAAATATTAAAGAACTACACTTAAAACTTATCCCTTAGAAAAACTATATGATAAATCCTAAATCAAGAGAACTCTTAGGTCGCAAGCTCAAGACAAAAGCAATTCTTTTTGCTTTATTTCAACATTAGAACCTAAAAATATAAATGAAGCATTAAAAGATGAAAATTAGGTGATGGCCATGTAAGAGGAACTAAACCAATTTAAAACAAATGATGTTTGGGAACTAGTCCCAAATCCCATGGATATGACCATTATAGGAACAAAAATGGTATAAATAAAAAACCTATGAAAATGGAGTCGTAACTAGAAACAAGGCAAGTTTAGTCGCCCTAAGTATTGTAATCAACAAGAAGAATTGATTATGATGAACATATGCACTCCGTAGCTATACCTAGAGTACAATAAGAATACTTTATAGCTAATGCTTGCGCACTAGAATATAAGTTTATACCAAATGGGCTGATAAAGTTG
This sequence comes from Tanacetum coccineum, assembly GCA_026074375.1. Classification (NCBI taxonomy): domain Eukaryota; kingdom Viridiplantae; phylum Streptophyta; class Magnoliopsida; order Asterales; family Asteraceae; genus Tanacetum; species Tanacetum coccineum. The sequence goes on from BQNB010124406.1 coordinate 7,372, forward strand.
CATATCCTTAACGGTTTTATCAATGAGGAGGTTTACATGTCACAAACCACCGGATTCAATGACTTCGCAAAACCTAAATTATGTCGATAAACTTAAGAAAAGCTCCTTTTATGGTCTAAAACAAGCTCCAAAAGCTGATACGATCGATTAAAAGCCTTCTATAAACATAATTACTCATGGTAATGGTGAATAACACACTCTTCACTAAAAAGAAAGACTCCAATCTCATTATTGTCCAAATATATGTTGATGACGTTATATTCGGATCAACTTGTCAAGAAATGTTTGATGACTTTGCCAAGATCATGCATGATGAGTTTGAAATGAGTATGATGGGGGAACTAAATTTCTTCTCAGGATTACAAATAAAACAACTAGATGATGGAATATTTTTTAATCAATCAAAATATATTAAGGAAATGCTTAAGAAATTTGTACTAGAAGACTCTAAGCCAATAAAAACCCCTATGTCTACAGAAACCAAACTCACGAGAGACAAGAAGGTGAGTCCGTAGATAATTCCAAATATAGAGGCATGATAGGTAGTTTATTATACTTAATGGCAAGTAGACCCGATATCATGTTTAGTGTTTGCCTTTGTGCCCGCTTTTAAGAGGATCCCAAAACCTCTTACCTAGAAGCGGTTAAACGTATCTTCTAATACATTAAGGGATCCGGCATAGAAACAATAGTGTATGCGGATTCGGATCATCCGAGAGATTACGTAGATCGCAAGAGCACTAGTGGTGTTTGCACGTTTATGGGATGTTGTCTAACATCTTGGTTTTCGAAGAAGCAAACAGCTCTTGCCATCTCCACAACCAAAGCGGAATATGTAAGCGCCGGAAAGGCATGTCAACAAGCCCTATGGATGAAACAAGCTCTCATAGACTATGGCGTTAGGTTAGACGACATTCCAATAATGTGTGATAACAAGAGGCTATAGACTTAAGTAAGAATCCCCGTCAACACTCACGAACAAAACACATTGAGATTCGCCATCACTTCCTTCGCGATAATGTTCAAAAAGGAAATATCACTATAGAAAAGGTCACATCGGAAGACAACATAGCCGATATCCTAACTAAACCACTTAAACGTGAGCCTTTTAACTACTTACGTCTATACTATGAATAATGGAACAAATCGATTAAGTATTTGGCATAATAAAGAAATGATAATCATCAAAGAATTGTTTGACAAAAATTCTGGGAATTTTTTTCAAACAGGGGGTGGCCCCCTTAAATCATAAAGGGCGGGCCCCTTAATTTTAAAGGGACCACCCAGACTTTAAGGGGACCACCCACTGACAAAAAAAAAATTCTTCTCTATCTGTGTCAGGTTTCCTATTTTTCACAAAAAAACAAGATTGGGAAAGTTAATAACAAACTTCTACTAATACTTTCTATGCATATCTCATTTATATTAAATAGTCCAATCTATTATTATTTCCTAAAAGTTCTTCTCACAACTAGGAGCCCCAAAAAACAAGTTTCATATATTGTATGATATATTCTACAAACATTATTTTTTCACAATATGCATAATGTCTCTACTTGTTGTCAAAAGTATATAATCTAATATATAATTTTTGACAATCTTGATTGAGCAAAATTAAATCATGGAGCATTTGGATTATTTCTTAGGTTTTACTTGTCTTAGTGTCGAAATAATCGCTACTCCACATTTTTCGCATTTAGACACACACTAGTACTTGCACAAAAGTTTGGTTCATTGTTAACTTAGCCCTCTTGTCAAGAAAAATTCCTTGTGCATTATATCTAGTTACTATTTTATATATGTTCTTCACTCTTTTGATCCTTAATATGAGTATATGCGAAAATTATGTGAAATAGTTTTATCCTACATCTTGTCATACATATGTAGAATGTTGAATGCTTAATTGCTATATGCTAAAAATACTAATTGCCAAAAAAGGATGGACTTGCTGTAAATTTACCTCCAAAACAGAAACGCTCACATAAAATTTTGTGAAAAATACTTTGTATTTTTATTTCTCTCTCCTTTTACTCTATATTCTTATCTCTTTACTTTCTTTCTTTTCTTCTCTGTTCTATTTTTCTCTTATCTTAACTACTTCTCATTTCTCTTTCTTATTTCTTGGGAAATCTGCGGACAAACAAACAAGGCGCCGCCCCTCTAATCTTCATAGACGAGTCGGCATGAAGCCCCCCAATTCATTCTTTCACCGGAGGACCCGTCGCAACTAATATAAACACGCTGGTATACCAGCAGTTATTTTTTCTTTCTTATCACTTTCACCCAAATACCCTCTCACGACATTAGCATACCAGTTTCCCCTAAATCTTCCACAAACACAGTCCTTTATCTGGAATCTCTTGATCCTTTAAATGATTCAACGTTGTTCCCAATTTAAACTTCTCACACTTCCACTAACATAAAAACATCTCTCAATACATCATACCCACATCACTCATCCTCTAGCCAACATTCGACATCTCCAACAAACCCACACACGCCAAACCAAACAAGAAGCGGTACCCTCAAATGATTTGAAACAGCGATAGCGTAGGAGATAGACACCAAAGACTTTCTTGTAAGCAACCTATCTCGCGCGATGAACCATCACTCCTCATCATGCGCACATCTCAAGAACACAAATCTAACACCCCTCAATCATAAGCATTAACTAAAATATCTTAAGATACAGTGATTCACACTACCACAAATCACCACAAGTCTTGTCACCCATCCATCCATCCTCATCATTTCACCCAAACCAACTTCCACATTTACTCACACTCAAGCTCCACCAAGACAGAAGCGTGGGACAACCAACACTCAAGACATCACATCCACCTCTATTCTCACAGTAAGAGAAGCCTAAGATGCCAAGACATTAATCAACTTTAAGGACCTATCAAACCTCTTAGCCAGCATCATTTACAACACAAAACAACATTTCCTCATCCTCCCTTACCTACTCAAAACCTACCACACACACCCTCAACATAACCAACTGTTTGAAACCATCTGTTGGGGTATTCTGTGCCCTTGCGTTGCATCTTCACCCAAAAACAATTTCTTGCTTAAAGTGAAGAGGCGAATAAAATGCTCATTTGGAATGCAATTTCCTCCTCCTACTCAACACCTCAAATACCACCTTCCTAGACAGTTTATTATAAAGAGACATTAATCCCTACCACCACACACCGCCCATCCACTTACCTACACCTCTCCAACCAACACTCTTATAAATCTGACTCTCCGAATAATCATCATACACCCTTACTTGTTGTCTCCAGTAAGGTCCATAACTCCAATCTATAAGTCTACTAAAGGATTTTTCTTTGACATGTCTTAATAATGCTCTAACAACGAGCATATATCTCTTTTTTCATTCTTTACTGTTATGCTTGTCTGTGTTGTTCACATTCACACATTAACCTATCAATTGAATGCACTATATACATTTTTGCTTTCGGTACTGAGTAGTTATGAGCTTCTACACTTAGTCAATCACTTTTTCTTCTCCTTCCTTCTTGTCTATCATGTTAATAAATTATTGTACATTGTTCTAGAACCGTTTTTATTGTCGCACAAAGAACCAATCACAGCTCCCGAACTACACCCTTGGTCTGCACCTCGAACGGCGGAGAGCACCATCAACGGGGACAGCTTATTCATTGTGATTAAAACTTAGCACAACTCTCTCTCTCGGAATGATCTTTCTTTGCGATTTCTAGCAACACAACAAGTGCGAGGATGAGAAAGTTGATATGTAAACATACTAAATGATACTCTGTCTTTACATTAAAAATAATTTTACGATTTAATCGAGAGTTCTATCAACTTTTCTGTGAATCATACAAAAACAGGGCACAACGATTGTTGATAAAATATAATGCCTAAAAACATTACTAATATTTTTTCACATCTTTACGTGTTGGTGTTGGTGTTATGCTGATGTGGCACCAAAAAAATGGTGTTACCGTGTTACGACACCTGATGCTCTAAGTGATTAAGAACGATAATTTAAATACTCTTCATCTTCTTTAAAGTGTTATATCACAAGAGATAAATAAACTATCACTTACAAATACCACAATGAATAAAAAGAAAGCAAACTATGAGAATAAAAACTTGACGTAGTTTTAATTACATGTTAAGAATTTCAAAAATAACTACAATTAGTGTCACACAATATTGCTTTATCACTTGTGATATTAATCATAAATGGAATACCATAACTAGTGTCACATTATATTGCTTTCTCACATGAGATTTTATTATTATTTATTTATCATCGGTGATATTACAATGTTAGTGGTAATAGGTGTTAAGCCACAGGTGAATCTTATTTAATAAATGTTCACATTTATTTATCACTAGTGATATTACAATCTCAGTGGTAATTAGTGTTAAGCCTCGGGTGAATCTTAGTTGATAAATGTTATATTTATCACCGGTGATATTACAATCTTATGGGTAATCAGTGTTAAACCATGAGTGAATCTTAGTTGATAAAGATTATATTTATCATCAGTGATATTGCAATCTCATATGAATTCTAGTTGATAAAGGTTTTAGTATTTTTAAGGGACACTTGTGATATAACATTATATCAAAGTTGAAAAGTATTTAAATGGTTTGTCTTAGTCACTTTAGAGGAATATCTCATGTGATAAAGTTATAGAAGTCGAAATTAGTCACTTTAGAGTAATATCTCAGGTGATATAGCCAGACATGAATGATGTTTACTTTTGCTCATTTTATGGCTTTATCACTTGTGATATTATTCATTTGTAAAATACCAAAAGTAGTGTTACATTCTATTGTTTTATCACTTGTGATATTACCCTAACCCCCCCCCCCCTGAATAACCAATAAACCCTATACTAAAAACCCTAAACCCCTAACACTATGTATAATATCACAAGTGATATATACATAAACTTTAAAATCTATACCAAAAACCCAAAACCCCTAACCACTAGATATAATATCACAAGTGATATATACATAAACTTTAAAACCTATACCAAAAACCATAAACCCTATACAAAAACCCTAAACACCTAACCACTAAACCCTATACCAAAACCCTAAATCCCTAACCACTAAACCTTATACCAAAAACCCTAAACCCCTCACCATTATGTATAATATCACAAGTGATATATATACATAACTTTAAAATCTATACCAAAAACCATAAACCCCTAAGCACTAGGTATAATATCACAGTTGATGCATACATAAACTTTAAAATCTATACTAAAAACCCTAAACCCTAACCACTAAACCCTATACCAAAAACCCTAAACCCCTAACCACTAGATTTAATATTACAAGTGATGTATACATAAACTTTAAAACCTATACCAAAAACCCCAAACCCCTAACCACTAAACCCTATACCAAAAACTTAAACCACTAACCGCTAAACCCTATACCAAAACCCTAAACTACTAACTGCTAGACCCTACACCAAAAACCCTAAAACCCCCTCCCTAACCACTAAACCCTATACCAAAAACCCTAAACCCTTAACCACTAAACCCTATACCAAAAACTCTAAACCCCTAACAACTAGGTATAATATCACAAGTGATATATACATAAACTTTAAAATCTATACCAAAAACCCTAAAACCCTAACCACTAAATCCAATACCAAAAACCCTAAACCCCAAACCATTAGATATAATATCACAAGTGATATGTACATAAACTTTAAAATATATACCAAAACCCTAAGCCCCTAACTATTAAACCGTATACCAAAAACCCTAAACCCCTACCATTAAACCTCATACCAAAAACACTAAACCTCTAACCACTAGGTATAATAACCAAAACCATAAACCACTAACCGCTAAACCCTATACCAAAAACCATAAACCCCTAACCACTAGATATAATATCAAAAGTGATATATACGTAATATTTAAAATCTATACCAAAAACCCTAAACCCCTAACCACTAAACTCTATACCAAAAACCCTAAACCCCTAACCACTAGGTATAATATCACAAGTGATATATATACATAAACTATAAAATATATACCAAAAACCTTAAACCCTTAACCATTAAACCATATACCCAAAACCCCTAACCACTAGCTATAATATCACAAGTGATGTATACATAAACTTCAAAACCTATACCAAAAATCCCTAAACCCCTAACCACTAAACCATATACCAAAAACCCTAAACAACTAACCACTAAACCCTATACCAAAACCCTAAACCACTAACTGCTAAACCTTATACCAGAAACCCTAAACCCCCTTCCTAACCACTAAACCTTATACCAAAAACCCTAAACCCCTAACCACTAAACCCTATACCAAAAACCCTAAACCCCTGACTACTAGGTATAATATCACAAGTAATATATACATAAACTTTAAAATCTATACCAAAAACCCTAAACCCCTAAATTCTAAACCATATACCAAAAACCATAAACCCCTAACTACTAGGTATAATATCACAAGTGATCTATACATAAACTTTCTTTACCACATGCGATATTCTAAGACTATTTGAAAACAACATCAACCGTCGGACTTGCCAAATCCGCCTTCGGAACCTTTATTAACTAAAAATCATTTGTGGCTTAACATTGATTACCTCTGAGATTGTAATATCACTGATGATATATATCTTTTATCAACTAAGATTCATTCATGGCTTAACAATCGTTAACCCTGAGATTGTAATATCACCAGTGATAAATATAACCTTTATAAACTAAGATTCACCCGTAGCTTAACAATTATTACTCCTAACATTGTGGTATCACCAGTGATAAATAAATAATAATAAAATCTCATGTGATAAAGTAATATAATGTGAAATTAGTTATGGTATTTCACATATAATTAATATCACATGTTATAAAGCAATATAATGTGACACTAATTGTGGTTATTTTTGAAATTCTTAACATGTAATCAATTTTATCTATCACTTGTGATATTATACGGTTTAGTACAATTAAAACGGTTTAAGCTTCTTTTAGGCGTATGCATATTCTCTCAAAAGCCAATGTAAACACTTGTTTTAATTTTTACGACTACTTACATGTTTTATTTCATAGTGGGCTTGCTTTTATTCATTTATGTATTTGTAAGTAACGCTTATTTAATCTCTTGAGATATAGATACATTAAGGAAATATGAAGAGAAATTAATATTATCGTTCTTAGTTAAGTAAAGTAATATCTCATTGATAAAGCAATATAATGTGACAATAATTCTGAAACTCCTATAAATGATCAAAATGCACATGTGAAAAAAAATAATATAGTGTAACACTAATTTGTTATTCAACATATAAGTAATATCACAAGTGATAAAACAAAAAAATGATCAAAGTAGACACCAATCAAATCTGTTATTATATATTTTCAACATAACCAAAATCCATAATCAACATTCTTCATTTAAATACGCAACACCCTTTCCGACGTACCAATGTCGATGTTATCTAGACTTCTTCCCCAATCAAGATTATTCTGAGTCTAAGATTTAAGCAATCCTAAACCAATGGGGTGACCTAGTGGTCAAGGGCTTAACCCCTTAGATGAAAATGCCTAAGGTATTGGGTTTCAAACCTGGGGAAAAATTACAATCCCCCATTGGCCACCGAAGTTTCACCTGCGCCGGACTCTAGGCTATCCAAAACAATAGTCCCCCTAGGATTAGTACGGCTCGCAAAGTCCAGGTCGAAAACCCAGGTATACCAAAAAAAAAAATACGCAACCTTGACCTGAAGAAAAAAATTTTAATGTGCTGTGTCTATTACGATGAAAGGCACATAAAACCACTTTGTTACCTGAAAAATATTAGAAAACACATAGATGATAATATATATTAAAATAAATATATAGCAATAAAATATCTCACGGTGAACATAAATTTCAACATACTCGTTTTATTATGCGATATCACAATCATATACATTCATCTAATTATATGAAATATTACAAGTGATATTCGACATGTCGAATGATAAAGTTTAACTAATAAGCACCGTAAATTATAATAATATGATATTCATTCATACAATAAGGTACACTTATTCATAAGCTACATACATTAAGAAAAAAAAGGATCCCAGCTTAAAAAAAAGCCCAAAGAGAGGTCTATCCATCCATGTACCAATTAACTACGGGATCTCTTCAAGGTTTTGGTTAACAGTCATCCTAACATCGCCTCCTTCAGTAACCTGTATGCGAACATAAAAGTACAGATTAGAGTTAATTAGACAAGGGATTTATCAAAGGATGCTAAGAATATTTGTGCAAAAAAGATAGCTTGTAAAATTATGAACGACAAAAAGACGCTATGTGCTAGTAATCCTTATGTATCCCCTTTAACACATAAGTGTAATCTCAATTAGTACCAAAACTTGTACATTCAATATGTCGGTGAGTGAGCATCGGGTCGGAACCGAACCCAACCGACAAAAACCAAAACCGACCCGAAACCGAATAAGGGAAATTTGCCAACCGAGAACCGAACCGAGTATACACTATATAAACCGAAACCAAACCGAATAAGGTCGGTTCGGTTCGGTTTAGGTAGTTTGAACAGACAAAGTATCGGTTTCGACCCGAACCGAACCGAAACCGATCCGAACCGACTCGGTATAGCAGATAATCAAAGTCTGTCAGTCATCAATATTGCGAATGTTTATGAGACGCTGGACAAAAATTATCATGGCTAGAAAATTATATTCACTATAAGAGTGTAGATAGTTCAATACACTTGTTTCTCATGCATAGCAGCAAACTAAAAGAGAGAAAACAAAACACATCAATCCAAAAATCCACACTATCAACCGAAAGTTTCAATTGGGTCTGCTTCTTTTGGAAACTCATTTTCACATGTATGTATGCCTTCTAATAGATTAAACAAATTTATCAATGAAACAAATAAATAAACACTAAGCATATCATTTAAATCGAAAAGGGTCTGTGGTAGCTTCCACTTAAGCGATCCAAATTCCATAACGCTGAGCACAACATTTAAAAGTCAATATAAGATAGCTTCCCATTAGAAAAAAAAATGCTACTTATAAGATATTAAACACTCACAGGGTGCTTAAAGATGTTAACGTAGAAAACCAAGGCGGGGGTCGGATTCTTGAAATGAATTGTTGCTCAAGTCACTACATAAGAATTCTAATCACATGTAACCTAACAGTAAAAATGCAAAAGAGGATATCGATTTTTGATGATTAACTTACACATAAGTGAGAGAGCTCTTCCCACTTAGATCAGGCAAAGCTCCTGATAGCTTGTTGTAGCTTAAATATCTATATACACACAAGCAATAACAGAAAAGTCTAAATCAATCAATGATCATCCTAAGTTTCCTTTTTCATAGAATAAAAATATGTACTCACAATTCGCTGAGGCTTGTGAGCCTGTTCAGTGTTAATGGCACTTCACCTTCCAACGCATTTCTATCAAGTCGACTGTTGTAATTCAAATAATTTTACTTAGGTATTTTTACAAATAGTGTGAATGATTTTAGCTTTCAATATTTGACGTAAAGAGCCTCTAGTGTCCTGCTGCATAGAAACATCTTCAAGATCTTCAGAAGTTTCCTGCTGCATAGAGCTAATATTTGGGGTCCTACAGTTTTAATGAAGTATTAATAGTTCAGTTGATATGAACAATTTTTAAGACCTTCTGTTGAAGAAACAAAAAGTGTTTTTTTAACTCTGATTAATTAGATAAGTGATTACCCGAGTGCAAATGGAGTATGCAGCCTTTTCGGAATATAGTTTCCAGATAATGAACTTGTTTCTACCATCCTCACGAGTACCCGTCTCACAGTTTCACCAAGATACATACCAGATATCATATTTATAAATAACTGTCTCTGTAGATAATATAAAACAGTGAAGAAACCGGGTTAAACTAGGCTTCTTGTTAAAATAGAAATGATTTACAATAAACGTTGATATGAGAAGTATTGCAATTTTTATGAGATATATACAAAGTCATAAGAGCTGTAAATTTGAAATATACCTGTTCACCGGGGTTTATACTCTCCGTATCCATTCTATCATACTCGGTCAAAGGAAGACCATTAGAGAAAGCTCCCCACTCAGTATTTACAATCTGATGATAATCAGGCATGGTATAATTGGTGAAGCTTGAAACTTGTCCAAACGTTCATAAAGAGTAAAAAAAGGTTAACATAATTGTAATTCTATTTTTGTAAGACGTATAAATTTGGGTGGGTGGTTAAGTAACGTGTGTTTGGGTCAAAAGAGGTCATTCTAATGCCGATGGGTTGGGTTGACCTGAAACACATATAATTAGTGTGTAAAAAAAGTATAGTTTTCTAATCAAGTGATTTAGAAGGTTTATGCATGAGAAACATACTTTAAGCTACGTTCGAGACTTGGAACCTATTTGACGAGTTTCCTTTTTTAACAATACTGAGGCATTGTGCAGCTGTAGAAGCAGCAAGGAAAATAACAAATAAAGTTTACGTTGTTAAGAAACTACTTCGTTTCAAACAATGAGACACGATAATTCCTAAGTTAAACCCAGGCACAAAGCAAGGTAAAACAAGCAAATTACAATAGGTAAGACGTCTTTTAATCGTCTAATGCAAAAGAAGGGACTAGGGCCGTTCATCAATGAATCTAAAAAACTGGCATGTTCCTCAATGGTTGTTTTTATGAAACATGATAACTATCATACACCATATCTTAACTTCTGGGCAAGATAAATAATTGGTGTAAAGTTACAACGTGAGCAATGCGGAGACTTGTTAGTATTTCTAGTAAAAAGCGTTAGCATGATAAGGACAGTTATTGTTCTGCATTGCATTCCGTTTTGTAAGTGTGAATTAAACAAAATTAGTTCAAGCCTAAACCCCTAACTTACATCTTTCGTTTGTTCTCTATAATTTATTCAAGTGTACCAAGTCATAACCACATGCGTTATAGTATTATATCCAGCATCATAAATCCAGAAGATAAAACACAACTTTGTACAAGCTACAACGCCAAATGACAAAGCACTTAATGGCCACGTTAAATTCAAACAAAACTACGACCTAATTCCACCTAAAACAAATCAATCAAGTCAACTACTAAAGTTTTCATAAATACATTTCATCAAACACTTGCGCTACAACTACTGATGTTTTAATTAAGGCATTCTATCAAACATTTGCGTTACCAAGACTAATGTTTTCAACGACGCATTTTATCAAACACATTGTTGGAGATTATGATAATTTTAGTTTATAGAAACAAATCAAACAGTGAAGCACATACTATTTATGAAATGTATATATGTTTGATTATTATGCTACCTGAACATTAAACTTTCAATAGCTTGTTGATCGAATAGTTGAATGATAGCTGATCAAATCACCCAAATTGCAAGGCTAGGGTTTGGATTCGTGAATGATTTCAGTATTCTATGTTCAAATATGATGGGGCCAACACAGATGGAAGAGGATAAGATAGCAACCATGATTTCAGTATTCGTGATGAAAACGGAGCAGGAACCATGGTGGGAGATGAGCAGGTATGAGAAGGAGCCATTGACGGTGAAGACTAGCAATCGCCACTGTTGGTGGATAAAAGGAAAATGAAAGAGAATGGTGTGAAAATAAACGAGGAATAAAAAGAAAAAAAATTGATTTATATATTTGGACAAGAAAATAGGTTTTAATCAATTAAATCTTAGATTAATCCGCACCATTAGATCAAACTCAAATAAATTATAAGGATTTATTCTTTGGTATGTGAGGAGAAACTGGTATCCAAATTAACTTTTCTCTAATGTAATATAAATATAAAAGTATAGATAATAGATTAATATTACGGCGATGGTAGTGACCGATCCCAAAGCCACAAGGTGATATAATTGAAACCTTTAACCTTATCATTTGCAACCTACCGGTTGAAAAGGTGTTTGCAAGCTAAGAGCCTCAGGTGTCGTAACACCGTAACACCAAATTTTTGCCGCCACATCAGCATAACACCAACACCAACACAACTCCCCTAATCATAACACCAAATAACACCACGCACCTCTTTATTTTCATAAAACCCCCTAAACAATTATTTCATTCATTTATAAACTAACCATTTCATTCATAATTAAACATACAAATTACATTAAAAAAACATTACGAAATTAAAAAAAATCCTCTACTTCAAAGAAATTAACTAGAAATAATGTGATTATCATAAGAAAATAAGAATTAAAAGATAGTACTTATTTTATAAATACTTGTGACGTTGACAATTTATATTAAATACTTTCGAATAAAGAAAAGAAATGACAAATAAAAAGGACACAAAGAAAGATAAATTACTGTATTAAATATTTTGTCACTCACTCATTATACTGAGTCCACACACTCCCATTCTTCATTCACCATTTTTTCCGATCACACAATTTCACCAGAAAAATTTATGGACATTTAAAAGTGTAACTTTTTAAAATTGAGGGGGATAGGTAACATATATAACTAGCCGTTTGGGGGGGTGAAATGATTTTTTTTTTAAAAACCACCCCAACGCACGTTGGCC
>BQNB010124407.1:0-17753 GCA_026074375.1 Tanacetum coccineum
CCCTATGCACCCAGTAGCCCCACCATCACCGGATTACATACCAGGCTCCGAGGAGCCACAAACACCGCTAGTTCCACAGGACGAGAGTGAGCGTGAGCCTATGTTCATACAACCACATGATCTTGACTACATGCCAGAGCCTATATACCCTGAGTATATACCATTGGAAGATGAGCATGTGTTTCTGGTTAAGGAGCAGCCATTACCCCCTGTTGATTCACCTACTGCTGAGTCACCAGGATATGTTGTTGAGTCGGATCTAGAAGAGGATCCAGAGGAGTATGAGGATGATAAGACAAAGGATGGTCCTGTTGACTATCCCATGGACGGGGGAGAGGATGGAGATGATGATGACGACGATTCATCCAGAGATGACACCGATGATGATGATGATGAGGATGAGGAGGATGAGAAGGAGGTGGAGGAGCACTTAGCTTCGCCCGACTCCGCTGTTGTTGTACCTACTGTTGAGCCTGTTTCCCCACCTGAGGGAACAAAGCTTGTTATACCACCACCCTCCACTAACATTACTACCATAGGAGCTAGGATTACTGTCCGGCTTCAGGCTTCCATATCCCTTCCACCAGAGGTAGAGGTTGAGAGACTTCTAGCCATGCTTACTCCACCACCCTCTGCAGAGGAGCGCCTTGCTAGGTCATGGCTCCATCTGCACATTCATCACCGCCACCTGTGCCATCACAATTTCTACCATAATCTGGGTGTCCAACCCAAACCCAGACACTCAGGATAGCCTCCACTCAGGTCCTTATTAATGAGGTTACTACCGCATTACCATCACCTCCACTACCACCACTACCACCATCTCTATACATACCACCACCTGTTGACCGTAGGGATGATATTCCCGAGTCCGAGCGGCCACCTCGCAAGAGGTCGTGTTTGTTTGCTCTAGGCTCCAGGTATGAGGTCGGGGAGAGTTCTACTGCTAGACCTACCAGAGGTCGAGGGGTAGACTATGGGTTTGTCAGCACCTTAGATGCTGAAGAGAGACGACGAGGGATTAGAGAGGTTGGGTATGGTATTAGGGATACTTAGGTGGATCCGGCAGAGGCAGTTCCTGAGATAGCACCTATGACCGTAGGAGAGGTCAATACTAGGGTTACAGAGCTTGCTGAGCTCCATGAGCATGATACGCAGGACTTATATGCTCTACTAGAGGATGCTCAGGATAGTAGGACTCGCATATCACAGCGAGTCACTATGGACTCGCAGCGGGTCGACTTGCTTATGGAGGATAGGATAGCTCATCAGGAGACAGTACTGATTGTAGAGGAGGAGGCCTATGCTTCCCGAGAGGCTTGGGCTCATGCGATAGGATTGACTCAGACGGCCCATTTTAAGCTTCAGACCCATCGCGAGCAGGTATATGCACACGAGTCCCAGCTTCTTGCACATCAGACACAGCTACAGTTGCAGGGTACTCTTATTCAGACACATTACCAGGTACATGAGACTCGCTCCCAAATGCAGCAGGCTGAGATGGCAAAGCTTTGAGAGACTAACCGTAGGCGTCAGGCACAGATAGTAGAGACTCTTCGTGTGATGAGAGACATGATGCGAGAAATGGGTGACATGCAGGTTGAGTTGTTAGCACTGCGAGAGCAGCAGAGGAGAGCTAGACAACCAGGACCAGATGTTAGAGTTCTAGCTCAACCAGGATGTCTTCTAGGGATACGGATAGGCCACATCTAGTGGTTTATGTCATTTTTACTTTGATTGGCAGTATACAGCATGGTAAGTATTAGGGTTTCTCCCCCGCTAGCTAGCCCTTGGATCTTTGTTTATATTTGTGTACCAAAAACTTTTTCATGTAAAATTTTCTAAGTTATGAATGAAATAGATGTTTTATGTTGTACTATATACCTCTCTTGTGTTGTTGTCTCATCTATAAATTATTATATGTCTTGTCATGACCTCACGTTTTGTCTTTTGTGATTTAGACAAATCATGGCACTTGTGACAAGATGAGGACCGAATACCCCTCCTAACAACACCAACCAAAACAACATGACCCCAGAATCCGTTCAAGCTATGATTGATCAAGCTCTTCTATGAAACTCCACCAATAGAGACGAAAGCCACAGTTCACACGGGGATAACCGAAGGAATGTGCAAACTGCGCGCCCTTGTTTCTACGCTGACTTTATGAAATGCCAACCTTTGAACTTCAAAGGGACTGAAGGCGTTGTCGGTTTAACCAGGTGGATCGAAAAGATGGAATCAGTCTTCAATATCAGTGGTTGTGCTATTGAAAATCAGGTTAAGTTTGCCACCTGCACTCTGTTAGGGGCTGCTTTCAGTTGGTGGAATGGTCAGATAAGAACCTTATTGTCCGCAGGGTGAAATCAAGAAACTAGAAATCGAGTTCTGGAACCTAAAGGTCAAAGGGAACGATGTTCCAACATACACTGAACGTTTCCAAGAGATAACCTTGATATGTACCAAGTTTGTTGCTAATGAAACTGAGAAGGTTGACAAGTACATTAGTGGACTTCCTGATAATATTTATGGAAATGTCAACTCTGCCAGACCTAAGACGTTGGATGAGACTATTGAGTTGGCCAATGACTTGATGGATCAGAAACTCTGCACCTACGCGGAAAGGCAAACTGACAACAAAAGGAAGGCTGACGATTCATCTAGAAACAACCATGGCCATCAAAAACAACCCTTCAAGAGACAGAATGTCGCCAAGGTCTACAATATGAGGTCGGGTGAAAAGAAGCCATGCGGTGGATCTTTGCCCAAGTGCACCAAGTGCCATTTTCATTACAATGGCCCGTGTACTCATAAATGCCACAAATGTAACAAGGTAGGGCACTTTGCCCGTGACTGCAGGAGTTCTGGCAACAAAAATGTTGCTAATACTCAGAAGGGAAATGGGGCAAATCCCAAGGGGAATGGTTGTTTTGAATGTGGAGCTCCGGGACATTTCAAGAGAGATTATCCAAAGTTGAAGAATAAGGATAGGGGAAATGGCGCAGTTGGAAATGCGGAGAAGAATGGGAATGCATCGAGGAACCCGGACTCCAATGTCTTCACGGGTACGTTTCTCTTAAACAACCGTTATGCATCTATCTTATTTGACACTGGTGCATCTAAACGTGCCCACGTTTAGGCCCAACTGGCCCAACAGGCCCAACAGTGGAGACCCATAGCTTATCAATAAGCTCATTTGAGCTTATTGTTGGATAGATGGCTTCTTAAACTTGTGATATAACAAGCATGCATGGATTAAACTTCTAATGGGCCTTTCTAGCCCAATAGCCACATACGAAACCAAAACAGGCCTAATAAGCAAACCTTGTGGGCCCACAGCTTATTGATAAGCTCTACGAGCTTATTAAGAGACCTACATGCTTAATGAATTCCCATGGGCTGTAAGTTATCCTTGAAAACCAAACCAAACTCATAATGGGCTTATTAGCCTATTACCGTAAACCACGAAAGCCCATAAGCCACAAATAAGCTTAGACAGCTTATTTGCAAGCTTAAGCAGCTTATAAGGTCTATAATAATCCTAAACAAGCTAATGGACCTTAATGGACCAAGCCCAAACCTTTAAAATACTAAATGGACTCGTAATGGGCCCAAAAGCCCATTACCAGGGCTTATTTGTTATTGGATAAGCCACGAAATAAAGTCAGCTTAATCAAACTCAAACAAGCTTAATAAGTCTAGAAAATAAGTTATATAATGTATGAAACCCTTTTTATAAACTTTCGGGTTGAGTTATTAGGCTAACGGGCCCAATAAGCTTGAATAAGCTCAAATAAGCTCACCCGAGCTTATTTTTTAGCTTATCAGATTTTAATAAGCTTAAGGAGGGCTTATGTTCTTTTGAAATTTCATTTGGACCTTTAAATAGCTTATTGGACCTTAACGGGCCCAATAAGGCTCATTAAGCCCAATAAGCATAAATAAGCTTATCCGAGCTTATTTATAAGAAGTTTCAGCTTCTGTGACTTATTTGGAAGTAATAAAACCGATTGCCACTTGTTAGAACTTAATCGGGCTTAAAATGTGATTTTTACAAGTTAAGGGACTAAAAGTGTCAACTTTGAAACTTGAGGGTTCAAATCTGTCAACTCACTATTTTTGTAAGTTAAAGGACTGTTTTTGCCATTTCTGAAACTTTATGGACTATTGAAACATATAAGGACCCAAAGTGTAATTTTGTAAAATTGAAGGGCCAAAAGTGTACAAGTGGAAACTTAAGGGTTTAAAAATGTAAAATAGTATATATTTCATAAACCTAGGGGCTGTTTTGAAATTATTGAAAACCTAAGGGCATTTTATAAACAAAAGTGATTTTATAAACACTTAGGCGTACCGGACGGGATTAACATGCGGATAGTATACAATTAACCGTACGACTTAATAACATAGTTAGAATTTTTATTTAAATAACATTATACGTATACTAAAACGTGTGAAATCGTATACCTTCCCAAGAGCCATCATGTGAATACAAATACAATAAACATGTGCACCACCACACAAGTGATAACAGTATATATAAACTAGCAATTTATTGTAGTTTATACATTAAGTCTTTAGCCTAAACTTGTAGACTAAGACTGGCCGTATTTACTTAGGTATTTGACGGTGTGATACATTTGCTATACTTGGATATATTTATCATTTTCAGAGGACTATCTACTAAGGTGAGTTCATAGCCCCATGTTTTACAATTATTTAAATGATTTACATCTTTGGGGTGAGAACATGCTTTGTTTTATAAATTGGACGCAAGTGTACATTTTATACTATGATTACGTGTTTGCTTAAGTAGCGATAACCCACTTAGCCCTTTTATCATGACTTGTTCAATTGCTAGATGCGGCGCGGAATGTTTAAATGATCTATTGGGGATTGACGTCCCGTTTGGGTGAGTGCGCTCACTTTCGCGTCTGCCGGACAACAAAACGGTTATACCATGGGGATTTGGGATTGTTACGGGTTAAGAACATCTTCGGCATTTCATTGGCAAATTTTTGCATCCTATAACGTACGTAGGGCGTCAGTGTCTGTGCTAGGAAACCGTAATTACTTTTTATGATGTTTGCATTTGTTGCTTAATCATACACTTGAAATCTTGCTCGGTTCCCCCTATATTGATTTAACATAAACCTATGAATTTACCAACTTTATGTTGACGTTTTAAGCATGTTTTTCTCAGGTCAATAGGGCATGAGGTGCCAAGATACATTGGGGGTCACTCTGTGGAGAGTCAATATTAAAGATTTGGGGCGTATTACATTTTTGGGACATTTGTTATAAAACGAATTCTTTAACTTATGTTATACAACATTTAATAGCCACGAGCTTATGTACTTGAAGTATTTTGTTAAATCCAATGTATCTTTTTAAATGACATGTTTAGTGGTCATTCTCATATCTTGTGCTATTGATCTATGAAGTAACACTCTCGGATATTCAACATTCCGTTGCTACCCAAATTTGGGGGTGTTACATCACAGTGAAGAAGAGGCAACCCTTCAGCTCAGTAGTGGTATTTGTTTTGTCTAGCATTTAATTTAAATGACGCCTATTTATTCAAACATTCTTTCATATTCACTCTGAGTTACATCAGGAAATGATGCTTAGCAATTTCCATAGATGAAGCTGATCTTGGAATTTTTGCTCCTAGTGATTTTATACCTCAACAACAGGGTATGAAGGAACCAAAACAATTTCTTATGATAAACTTATGTGCAGGTTATGACCGCATGTTCTTGAAGACAAAAAACCAAATCTGTTAGTTAAGGGTTAGAAACTGTCCTCACTACACCTGAAACAGGAACAAGTAATGCTGTAAAAACAATGAAGAAATCACGTTTGGGGCAATTAAGCTTGAAGATCTAGCAAAGTTGGTGCCTAATGTCAAAGTTGATTTCAAGGACCTAGACTCTCCAGAAGATGATCCTATCATTATGGTTGATGATAGTGAAGAGGACGAGGAAGACAAGAATGAAGAAATTCATTCTACCACAAAATGAAAACTGAGCTAATTTCTGCCTGACAACCCTCAACTCTCTAAGGGTCATTCAGCTTCAAGAACTTGAATTCAAGTAATTCATTCTCAGTTCAAAGCCATAACTAGAAAATGAGAAGAGAAAAGATGAGCTGAAATCACTAGACTAAAAGCTCAACCCTCCTTTCCCAATGTGGGATAGCTCAATGAACATCTGGTAAAGTCTCTTACTGCTGAATTTTCAAATATTTTATCTGCTCATGACTTTAGCAGCTCACTACCAACTGAGCTGAAGGACCATTCCTCCAAGTTTGATGAACTTACTAAAGAAGTAAAAGGGTTAAAGAAACAAGTTCATGAATTAGAGATTGAGCTACCAGGAGTAGGCTATAGACCTCCTCCGACCTCACCCCCCCCCACTCTCACTTCCGTCTCGTTTTTACAAAGATATCACAAGTCTTACATCACAAGTTATTGAACTGAAGACACTTCAGTGGGAACTTCTAGAGGAATTTGTTTCACTACATGTACAAGTTGCATCAGTTCAAGTAAAGCTACAAACCTTGGATGCTCTTCCAGGTCTCTTGCTAAATGTAGACCAGCTTTAAACACCGTTTGCTTAAGTTTTAGATTCTGTCTCATCAATAAGATAGAGATTCAAAGTGTTCCTTTAGAAGGCCAAGCTAACACTATGGGGGCCTGACGTGAGGGGAGTGGAATTAACATAACAGCACCATCTCCTAGCTCTTTCAAAGACAAGATGAAAAGAATGCTAAAAAGGAAAACCTGAATAACCAACAACCAAAACCAACAACATTACCACCTATTCCACCAATCATCACAACTACTACTTACATGTAATCTTCCTTCCTCTCAAAAACAAAAGAAAGCTCCTCTTAACCTCGAGGGGAGCAAACCAAGATAGACAAGGGCATAAAGGCCGATGGTCTTTTAAAGGATGGCCGAAGAAGAGGATTACATAAAGTGATTCTCACTTGAATGACGCTCTCCACATGTATAGATAGAGTAGATATATGAGATGATATCCATAAGAAAAAGGTTTTAAAACGTAGTTTAACTTGGTCACTGAAAAACTCGCGAGACTTGTCATTTAGACTAAGAAAAACAAATCAGTGCATAATAGATATAAGAAGAGGCAAAAGCATTGCATGCCGACGTAAAGGTGAAATAATGAATGAAGAGTTATTGATCTTCTTGGTCTTAAGTGCGTGTACAAGTACTATAATGGACAAATTGCAGTACGAAGATACGATGATAAAATGTGAACAAAGAGCAAAATCAAAGATTCACCAAAAGTGTATTCTTGCCTAGAAAGGGTTCCAATTACCTTTAAAAGTTACTGAGAGGATGATACAAGTGAAATTATTCCTGAGTTCAAAGCTAGTGATTTACATCTAGGTGAATGGAGAGAAGATAAGTTGTTACAGCTTTCCCTAACAAAAAAGCAAATACATAAAAGAATGGATAATCTCCGTACAACTGAAGCTGAACTTAGAATTGACTTAGACAGACCTCTAAGTGACCAGGATTCTTTGGATAGACTTAATGATCTGGAAAACATGAAATAGAAAGCATGTTGATGACCATATGCTTCTTCTGAGCTAACAAAGCTCAAGTCATCAGTTGAATATATAAGATCATCTAGCTGGTTTTTTTTTTTTTTTTTTTTTTTTAGTGTGCTTAATGAACCTGATGTTCCTAGGTATGATTTGGTTTAACTCATATCCAGAAGGTTTTTTTTTTTTTCATCTAAGGTTTTGAGATTTTCTCAAACACCATGTTATATACTGTACAAAAATCTTCTTTAAACTTTACCAAGGTCCAAGGCTTGATGATCATGCCAGGACCTTCAGTTCTCTTCTGCTTGCTGAAATTGATAAGAGAAACTTGAACCCACTCAAGTAGATGAGAGTCATTGAGCACCTAAGTCAATATAATGTAATCTTTGGTATATACACTTTTATCTTTAGTATTTGTTCATGTAATGAAAGTTAGAATGAAAGGTTATCAGTTTATGTTGTTTAATTTATATTAGTTGTCTAAGAAGAAGTTTGCTTGCTCACTTACATCTAATTTTAACTTAGGCTATTTGTATATTAAAATAGGGGGAGATTGTTAGGTTCAGTTCCTGAGCCCTTCAGTCTTTCAGTAGATTTAAACATAAAATCCCCTAAGTGTTTCTCAAGTGTGTCTTTAGCTTGTGTGCTGAGCTTTTCGCGTCAGCTCTTCAAGTCCTTAGATGATTGGGAAGTATCTTCACTTCAGTATATGAAGCGGTACATAAACAAAAGAAGTACTCTTAGAATGAGCTTCAGTTAGCTTGGTTGACAATTCCAAGATGAACGTTGTCTATCTCCTTAACAGAAGCTAAAATGTGTTGTTTTACTTCTAGAAGGTTTACAAGGCGGGAAAGGGATTTCTTTTTGCAAAAGTAATAAATCAATCTCCTTGGGAAATGTTACTTCTAGAGTTGGTATAGAAGTACATCAAATTTCCTTAAAAGACTCTACCTGGTACTATAAAGCATGTGTACATTAAATGGTAGCTCAACCATCTATTTAATGCTTGACATGTGTATTAGGTTAACTTATAAACCCTAATCCCTTATGCTATTAAAAGGAAAGGGTATTCCCAAAAGTAATGGTCATCTCTTTAATTAATGCTGTAACACTGAAGAGTTCATTTATCTTCTCTAACAAATTGTATGTTCACTTCACTCTCTCCACGCCTGTCCCTGACTCTCCAGTTCCTGTCATAATAGTTTGTTTTCTTACTTCTTAACTTTGATAGAGTTTAAGTTCGAAGGCAGATTAACACCACACACTCGTCATTCAACCACCTTTCTATTTCTGCAAGCAAGTGTGTCATAGATTCTTTATTTGATTCTAATAAAAGTCTATACATTGAAATAAGCTACTTTTGTGTCGTTCTTAACTTTGTTATTTTACCTTATTCATATATATTTGTTTAAAACTCACTTTGTTGCCATGGAATCTGATTAGTTTAACTTGATAAACCTTATATCAGATTCCAAGGGACCAACAATATGTCATCTGAATGTAATAACGTTAAGCTTGCTATTCGGAATGATAAATCTGAAGTTGTTTGTGCTATGTGTAAGCAATGTTTAATTACTGCTAGTTATGATGTCTGTGTGCTTAATTATGTGAAGGGCATGAATTTACGTGATGATAACCAAAGTACAAATGTTTCAAATCAAAAGAAACATAAGCAAAAAGTTAAGAAATCAAAGACGTTAAAGACTTGCTTCATCTAAGCCTAGGAAACCTAGAACTTACCTTAGGTGGTCACCAACTGGAAGAATGTTTGACTTTAGCGGCAAATTAATTGAATCCAGTAACTCTGAGTGTCAATACCTCTAACCCTCAAGAATCTATAATCAAACGGTTTCCAAATTCCAATTCTTTTCTTGCCAGGTTATCTAAATTTGTTTATGGTGTGTCGACTCGGGTTGTTCTAAGCATATGATCGGGAATCTAAAGATTCTCATCAATTTTTTCTGGAAGTTTTTAGGAACTGTTCGCTTTAGAAATGATCATTTTGCTACAATTATAGGTTATGGTGATCTTCAATAGGGAAATATATTGATCACCATGGTTTATTTCATTGAGGGCTTGGGGCATAACCTATTCTCGGTTGGTCAGTTTTGTGATTCAGATTTAGAGGTTGCTTTCAGAAGGAACACGTGCTTCGTCGGAAATTTAGAAAGAGTTAATTTATTGAAAGGAAATCGTACAACAAACCTTTACACCATCAATCTCCATGAAATGGACTCTGCATCTCTAATTTGCCTCGTCGCTCGTGCTACCTCTACCATGTCGTGGTTATGACGTCAACGTTTATCCCACCTTAACTTTAACACCATAAATGACCTTGCTAAGAATGATCTCGTCACCGGTCTTCCAAAATTCAAATATCATAAAGAACATCTTTGTCTGTTATGTGAGCAAGGAAAAGGGAAAAAGGCATCTCACCCACCCAAACCTGTTCCAAATTTAAAGCAGTTGTTACACTTGCTTCATATGGATTTGTGTGGCCCAATGAGAGTCAAAAGCATAAATGGGAATCGGTATGTTCTGGTGATAGTGGAAGACTACTCTCGTTACATGTGGGTTTACTTTATCAAATCAAAGGATGAAGCACCCGAAGTTATTAAGACTTTCCTAAAGAAAACTCAAGTCCTTCTTCAAGCTCCAGTCATTATTGTAAGAACCGACAATGACACAAAATTCAATAATCAAGTTCTTAAAGAATACTTTGATAGTGTTGGCATCTCTCACCAAGCGTCTTCTGCAAGAAAAATATTGATTTTCTCTTGCTCCGTTATTCTATGGGCTGAAGCAAGATTGCAATGTTGTACTACACTCAATACCGCTCCATCATTTATCATTGATTTAACAAAACACCATACGAGCTTATTAACGACAGAAAACTAGATATCTCCTTTCTTTATGTATTTGTGGCTCTCTGTTATCCCAAGAAAGATCGTGAAGACATTGGGAAGCGTGGTGCGAAAGGTGATATAGGCTTTTTCATTGGTTATTCTGCTAATTCTTGTGCTTACAGAGTATAGAACCGAGGGACAAAGAAAATCTTGGAGATAATGAATGTGACTATTGGGATTTATTGATTTGATGATACAAAAAGAATAATACAAAAGAATGAAACACAAAGGACTAATTCGACATTATTGAATTCTACAAAAGATGGAGGATTCTAGAAGACTTCCTTAAAAGATAAAGATCAAAGATTAAAAAATATTTAGTTTCCTAATACAATTAGATTTCTTTGTAAGTCTAGATGGATTCTCTATTTAAAGAGATCCCTAGACATTGTTTGTGTGTCGTGTTTCTAGACGCTTCGTATTTGTTTTATAGGTGTTTAATCATGTAGAAGGATAACACCAATGATCTCACCACTTAAGATCATTTAGCCCTAATATCAAAGTGTCTTTGATCCTTGTTATAGTTAGGTAACATGTTCTATTTTAATTAAACAGAATTGGGGCTTGTATAAATGAAAAACCTTGTTCAATAACATTGTTCTTGTTCTTATTCCGCCGCGCAACATACAAACTTTGTTATTTTTGTTCTTATAGATCCTAGATGAGTTTATAATGATCTCCACAATTGGTATCGGAACCATGTGGCTCTTGATCTAGGATCTAACAAGGTTTTAAACCGAAACCCTAACCCTAATTTTAGGATTTCATTTTATGGTGAATTTTTTTTGGGTTTCGAACAAATATTAATGCTGCTGATTGTTATTACCTTAAAACTGTTTGTTCTTCTTAATCATTGGCTATTTATTTTTGGGATTAATTGCATGAATTGGTTACGGAGACAATTTTTTATCACTTATTTAGAGTTGAAGTGGAATGTCACGAGTGAGTGTTCTTATCATATCTTAAAGTCGAGTTTGGTTGGATGATGACCTTGAAGATAACTTGTTCGAGCTTAAATTGATGTTGACACAAGATTGTCAAAATCTTAGCAATGTGATGTTCTACAAACTTTTGTGTGCCAATGCGCACATTTGCTATCAATTAAAGGGGTACGTTGTAGTGTCAGTGTCTTATATTGGGATGAGGATTTTGTCAAGCGACTTAGGTTCTACTTATACTTCAAGGAAGTTACGTGTTAACGTTGGATGTCTCGTGATAGTACAAGACATAAGGACACAAGGTGCGAGGGTTATTCTATTTCAGCATCAAGTTTGTAATACTGAGTTTTCTCCATTAGTAGTCATTACAAAGAGCCAACAGAATAAGAGATTCAAAAGATGGTTAACATATTGGTTTCAGGGGAAGCATATGATAAAGTGTTAACCATTTGATTGTTTATATGCACATTGAGGGGAGGTTTTCATTTACTACTGCTGAGTGATTCATTATTACTACTGCTAGTTTTGTGAGTTCTCTACCGCTCGCGCGCGCCTCTCCTCCCGCATTATCTTATTGTGTGAGCATGCTGTCTTCACAATATCGTGGAACACTCGCGATCCCCACATGCAGCGCAGATGAGTTTATCAACCTTACCTCAAGAATATCAGTGGACTAAGTATCACCACTTAGAACAAGTGATAGGGAACCACTTACAACAAGTTTTGATAAGAAATCAATTCAGAACGAATGTGACATGTGTATCTACGCAGTCTGTGAGCATATGGAAACAAAGAAAGAATGTAATAGAGGCTTATCGATGTGTGTACGATAGATTGAATCAATGCAAGAAGAGCTTCCCCAGTTCAAAAGACTTGATGTATGGGTGCTAGTTCCTGCTCCAAATAACATAAAACCCCTTACATTGAAATGGTTATTCAAAAACAAGCTTGATGAAGAGAACACGGTCATTAGAAACCAAACTCGTCTGGTTGTGAGAGGGTACCGTCAAGAGGAAGGAATAGACTTTGAAGAATCCTTCGCTTTGGTGGCTAGGATGGAAGCTATCAGGATATTTTTGGCATATGCGTCACACAAATTGTTCATTGTATTCCAAATGGACATGAAAACTGCTTTCTTGCATGGTTCGTTAAAGGAAGACATGTATGTGTGTCAACCTGAAGGTTTCATCAATGTTGATCATCCAATCCATATATACAATCTAAGGAAGGCACTCTATGGGTTACAACAAGCACCAAAGGCATGGTATGATAAATTGTTAAAGTTTCTCCTACAGAATCACTTCTTCAAAGGCACCATTGATCCAACATTGTTTATAAGATGCTTCGATGATGAGGTCTTAGTGGTACAGGTCTATGTAGATGATAATATCTTTGGTTCTACAAACCCTAGATATACCCAATTATTTGCTGACCTTATGAAAAGCCGCATCGAAAATTCGATGATAAGGGAATTGATGTTTTTTCTTGGTTTACAAGTTAACCAATCCCCTCGTGGCATCTTCATAAACCAGTCCAACTATGTGTTAGGAATCCTTAAAAAATATGGAATGGAAACTTGTGATCCTATTGGTACACCAATGGAGATCAAAGATAAACTTGACCTAGATCAAAATGAGACTCTAGTTGATGCAACAAAATATCAAAGAATGATTG
The DNA here is from genome assembly GCA_026074375.1 of Tanacetum coccineum. Taxonomy (NCBI): domain Eukaryota; kingdom Viridiplantae; phylum Streptophyta; class Magnoliopsida; order Asterales; family Asteraceae; genus Tanacetum; species Tanacetum coccineum. Next base: position 13,097 of record BQNB010124407.1, read on the forward strand.
GTGCCTTAATGAATCTTACGTCAAGCAGACCGAACATTGTACATGCTACTTGTTTAAGTGCTCGGTACCAAGGTAAGCCAACCGAGAAGCACCTCAAAGACGTTAAAAGGATCTTTCGCTATCTCCAGGAAACTGTTAATCAGATGCTGATTATGCGGGATGTCAAGACACCTTCAAGAGTACTTCTGGTGGAACTTAATTCTTAGGCGAAATGTTGGTGAGGTGGTCCTCGAAGAAACAAGACTGTACGGCGCTGTCAATCGCGGAAGCAGAATACGTGTCTTTATCCGCTTGCTGTGTACAAGTCCTTTGGATTGGATGCGGACACAGTTAAATGGGATTAAGGATTTCACATTAACAAGATTCCTATCTATTATGATTCAAAATCAGCCATAGCCATATCCTGCAACCTGGTTCAACACTCAAGAGCCAAACACATCGTTGTCCGCTACCATTTCATAAAAGATCACGTGGAAAAGGGTATGATTGAACTATATTTTGTCAAGACTGATTACCAATTGGCCGACCTCTTCACCAAAGCCCTTCCAGTGGATAGGTTTAGTTATTTGGTTCATCGCCTTGGTATGCGCAGTTTGTCTCCATAGGAGCTTGAACGTCTTGCAAAATCACAATAATTCTTTGTATATATTTATCTGAAAATAAAAATATAAAATTATAAAACCTATAAAAGTAAAATACAAAATCAAAAAAATTTAAATAATATGAAAAATAATCTTCTCCGACATGTCTCTCATAAATTGATGTTGGGATTTAAAGACTTTTTGTAGCTGTTTGGAAGTTACTGCTGCTAAGGTTAGAGTTACTACTGCTAAGCAAAACTTAGTGCTGTTAGTGATATTAGTGAAAAATATGCTAAGTAGTTAGTACTGCCAGTTACTACTGCTAGTATATATTACTACTGCTAATGGAAGTTAAGACTGCTCAGAGACTTAGAAGAAATACTACTAAGTAGTTAATACTGCTAGTATAAAACTTACTACTGTTAGTGTAACTTAGTACTACTAGTATATGTTAGTACTGCTTGAATAAAGTTACAACTGTTAGCATAAAGTTAGTACTGCTAGTGTAACTTAGTACTGCTGATGAGAGCTGATGAAAATATTCTAAGTAGTTTCTACTGCTTGTCACAGTAGTGCTGCTGATATTAAAACGTTTATATTGTTGTGTCATAACCTGCTGAAAGATTACAATGCTAAAAGAGTTTTCTACGTCAGAAGGATAAAGGACATGAGAAATGATAAAGTGGAAGATTGTTTATCAATATTACTTACGGGATAAGTATAAGATATTTTTGTAAAAGATACGTATAAGTTATTTGTTTAGAAGATCATGATAACTTAGGAAAATATTGTAAGCCTGTTAGGACTCCTTGGTGTATAAAAGGAGGTCCTAGGGTATAGAGTTCTATGTACCAAAAAAATCGTATCAATTTAGATATCTAGAAAAGTGGTATTCGTAGCTTTAAGGTTTTGTAAATCCTAATACTATTAAGAGTGTTCGTTTTATATTGAGACTAAAAGTTTAGTAAACTATTTGTTATTATTTATTACTGTTTCATTGTAATTCTTCTTAGTATCATTGACTAGATTCCGCATAGTTTTTGATATTTACAATCAAAGTTTCTATATACTTTGTGTAGAGATTTAGTCACGCGCGCTAAATATACCTCGATCGCTCTACCTCGCGCTGGGATTAAAGATCTATTCTATTAGGATCAACAAGTGGTATCAGAGCTTGTGAGATGCTTTGAATAAGAAGAAACTTTACTACACACAAGATCTACTTTTTCAAGAAGCAATGGAGTCTTAATCTACTCAAACCATCAAGATACACATACTCTAACCTGGTGAATATGATATCTGGAAGATGAGGATGGAGCACTACTTACAGTGTATTGATTACACTCTATGGGAGATCATAGAAAATGGTAATGCACCTATAGTAACAAAACTTGTTGATGGTAAGGAGACTGTTATCCCTCCTGCAAGTGTTGAAGAGAAAGCACAAAGAAAGGTAGAATAAAAGGCAAGAAGCACTTTGTTGATGGCCTTACCTAATGAGCATCAATTAAAGTTCAACTCCTACAAGGATGATAAGACACTGATGCAGGCAATTGAGAACATATTTGGAGGTAATGCTGCTACAAAGAAATCTCAGAAAAATCTTCTGAAGCAGCAATATGAAAACTTTGATGCATCCAACACAGAAGTGATTGAGCAAACCTATAAAAGGCTTCAAAAGCTAATTAGTCAACTAGAGATGCATGGTGAAGTTATCTCTCAAGAAGAAATCAATCAGAAGTTCTTAAGAAGTTTTTCACAAGAATGGACTATTGCATACTATTGTGTGGTAGGACATAACAGAGATGAGACCATTGAGTTTGGATGACCTCTTCAACAACCTAAAGGCTTATGAATCAAAGGTCAAGGGGACATCTAGATCAACCACAAACTCACACAATGTAACCTTTCTTTCATCTAGCAGCACTAACAGTGTAACTAGAGCAGTTAATACTGCTCAGGGTGTTAATACTGCTTGCACTGAGGGTGTTGTTGATAGCTCAGGAACTGTTAAAAATTTGAGTGATGCTGTGATTTATTCCTTCTTTGCTAGCCAACCAAATATTCCACAGCTTGATAATGAAGATCTACAACAAATCCATCCTAATGCTCTAGAAGAGATGGACTTGAGGTGGAACATTGCTATGCTGACTATGAGGGAAAGAAGATTCCTTAAGAATACTGGAAGGAAGCTCGACATGGCCAACAAAGAAAGAATTAGATTTGATAAGTCAAGGGTGGAGTGCTTTAACTGCTACAAAATGGGTCACTTTGCTAGGGAATACAGGGCTCTTAGGAACCAGGACAATAGAAACAGGGAGCCTACCAGAAGGACTGTGCCAGTTGAGGAAACTACTTCAAATGCCTTAGTGTCTTAGTATGATGACTTTGGCTATGATTGGAGTGACCATGCAGAAGAAGGTCCAACCAATTTTGCTCTCATGGCTTATTCTTTAACAAATTTAAGTTATTCTACAAACTCTGAAGTATCTAATGACTTAAATTGTTGTTCATCTTGTTTAGAATGTGTAAAAGATCTAAAAGAACAAAATGAACAATTAGTTAAAGACTTAAGAACAACTAGGATAAGTGTTGTCTCTTATAAAACTGGTTTGGAATCTATAAAAGCTAGACTGTTAGTCTTTAAGAAAAATAAGTCTGTGTATGAGGAAGATATAAAACTCTTATAATGTGAAATCTATTTAAAAGATTTAGATATTGCAGAGCTTAAAAGGAAGTTAGAGTTGGCTACAAAAGAAAAAGATGAGGTTCAACTTACAATATATAAAAATTTGAAAATTTATCAAAAAGCCTAAGTAAACTTCTAGACAGTCAGATAATAGATAGGTGTAAAACAAGATTAGGGTATAATTCTGTCCCACCTCCCTATACTGGGAATTTTATGCCACCAAAACCTGATTTAGTTTATCCTAGTCTAGATGATTTTGTTGATGTAAATGAATCTGAATCTGTAGTTGAAAAGCCTACTGTTGAGACAAAGAACCTAAGACTGTTAGGAAAGAAAATGGAGTCCCAATTATTGAGGATTAGGTGTCTAAAAGTGAGGAAGAAAATGAGCCTAAGTTTCAAACAGTTAAGCCTAATTTTACTAAATATGAGTTTGTTAAACCTAAAACTGATAGGAAATCTGTTGAGCAAATTAGGCAACACACATACAGTCTATCTTTCAGTCCATCTAGAAGTCCTAGGGGAAACAAGAGAAACTAAAACCAAAAGATGTCTCAAAAATTAGTAAGTGATTTTGAGATGTTTAACAAAGCTTGTCATGTGTGTGGTAGTTTTGATCATTTGAAGAATAATTGCAATAACTGGTATAATAATGGAAGATTTGCAAAACCAGTTTGGACCAATGTTCAAAGGGTGAACAAACATAATTTCTCTAAATTAACTCACCCCAGTCCAAAAAGGAACATGGTTCCAAGAACAGTCTTAACTAGGTCTGGCCCAATTTCACTTAATACTACTAGACCAGTTAATACTGTTTAACCAAAAACAGCAATGAATAATGCAGGACCTATGAAAAATGTTATTAATAATGCATATTCAATAGCTAGAAGGCCTTTTAACAAAATAACAACAGCTAATAACAATAATTTCACTAAAAAGGTTAATACTGTTAAGGGAACAAGGGTTAATACTGCTAGGCCAAAAGCAGTTCTTAGTGCTGTTAAAGGAAACAAGGGCAATGCTGTTAAGGCCTCAGCATGTTGGGTTTGGAGACCAAAGCATAAAGTTTTAGACCATGTCTCTAGAAATAATGGTGCATCAATGTCCTTTAAAAGATTTGACTATATTGATGCACAAGGCAGATCCAAATCAGTAATAACTAATTTTCCTACCATTATGTGCAGGGCAATCCACAGCAAGATTTGAAGGATACATGAGTGATTGATAGTGGATGCACTAGACACATGACAGGAAACAGATCATATCTTACAAGATTATGAAGAAATTGATGGGGGATTTGTTGTCTTTGGAGGTAATTCCAAAAGAGGGAAAATTACTGGGAAAGGTAAAATAAGAACTGGTAAATTAGATTTTGAAGATGTGTATTT
>BQNB010124409.1:0-19944 GCA_026074375.1 Tanacetum coccineum
GTGAAGACCAATTCAAGAAGAAATACCCAATTCAAGAACTCCAAGAGAGGTCCTGAGTTCACGTGGGAACGTGAAGACCAATTCAAGAAGAAATACCCACACCTCTTCACCAAGACCGCACCGTCGTCAAGTGTTGCATCGTGAGCCTTGAGGACAAGGCTTGTTTAACGGGGGAAGTCTATAACACCCTGTGTTTTCAAGTCATTGACGACGTCGATAAATCTACTATTTATTTTTAGTGTTGTACGCGTTTGCTTGTGATTTCATGAATTAAGTTTAAATCGCGTAAGCTAAAAATTAGCGTTCAATGTAAACGGGCATCAAACAATTAAATGTTTACATCAAGCAAGGGTTATATAATTATTTTGAGGATAATTATTAACTTTGTTCATTTTATTTTTATCGGATACGTAAAGTGTATACGTTTCGCGATAAATTGCGTTTAGGCACTCCCGGAACCACCAAAACTTTTCTACGCTTCAACAAATACCCACATTTATACCCAATACATAAAATTTACTCAAATATATCATATACATCTCTTATATGCCGAAATTATAGCCCTTTATACAAGAAAAATAATGAAACTCTTCCAAGTTGGTCAAAAGAACACCATACCTTTTTAATGCCACACCATACCTTGTCTAATTGACTAAGGACCATCCCTAAGACCAAAGACCCATTCCTAAGACCTCAACATGTTCCTTTGACTAAATCTATACCTTATATACATGTATCTAGTGATGAGAGAAAAGATACAAGTAAAACACTTAGTAAAAATCAAACAAAAACCCTCTTTTGGCTCTATAGAGCTCACGGCTCAAAACCAATCCCCAACACAATCCATACAAAATTTTATTCAACCTATACACTTCTATACACATCTATCCTAAGACATTCTAAGGTGTTTCCATCCATTGAATCACCATTTACAAGTATTAATCAAGAAAAGGAAGCTAGGGTTTTTGTTAAGAAAACAAGGGTTTTTCTTTGTGCAAGCTTGGATTTTGTGGCTAAACAAGGGTTTAGCATTTGTTTGTCACCATCATCTTTCATCATAAGGTCTATTTGAACTCTTTATGTTCTTACAATTTTCATTTATGTGCATATGTTAAGTCTTTATAGCTTAAATCACCATTTAGGATTTTATCATGAAAATGAGATTTCTACTTGAAATGATCACATGGATTACTTTTATATATGTTGTGTTACTACATATATCATGTTAAAAAGGATGATATAATATTGTAACATGTTGTTTTGGTGTAAACATGATCATGGGTTAATTAGGGTTTTTAATGGTTTATTAATATGTTTCAAGTTAAAGAAATATATATGACAAGTTAAGACTAATTATGGACTCATATTAATGTTACTTGAACACTAAAATAAAGTTATGTTGGAAGAAATGCAATTGTACACTTATGGTTTATATGTAAAAGTGACTAAGTATAAACTTGTGATAAAAAGGTTAATTATGAAAGTTAAGGGTTAAAAGTATAATATGGACTTGGTAAACTTGGACATATGAGGGCTATTATGGACAATGGACACTTAATATAAGTATGATTTATAACATATATGGTATATGAGACTTGTGGTAAAATACAAAAGTGGTAAAGTATAAAGAAAAGGTTAAAAATGGATTCAACAAACTCAATCAAACCTTCTGTCCAAAATTCGAATTTTAACATATCCATTTTATGTTCTTATAAGATAAAACATTTCACGACGATTCCGAAAAGGTAAGAAACTTGGCAAACGGATTAATAACGAAAAAGTTACGTTAAAAACAAGTTATACGTTAATAAACGGAGTCGTAAATGAATTTTTATAAAAACATTTTTATAAAAATTATAAACAGCAAGTGTTGATATTTTTAACAAATAACACATATTTTTAGGATTCCAAAATGATAAGAATCGTAATTTTTCAATTAATAACGAACGAGTTATGAATTTCGCGAGTTTACGACAATTAATACTTTTATAAAACTATTTTTATAAAAGTTACTATTCATGACAGAAAGTTATATTTTTGTAAACCTCCTAAAATTATAGAACTTTCAAATACGAGAACGTCCTCGAAAGAATCGTTAAAAACGGAGCTATAACGAATAAAATACGACATTTACGGGTTTTACGACAACAAATACGAATTATATAAAACTCATGTCTGTTATGAACAGTAAAAGTTACTGTTCATCAGGGGACAAAATTTATGAAAATGTCAAATATCGATAACCCGTCTTAATACGAAAAGATGGACATAAGAAACGCGAGAATCGGGTTTAAAACGCGAAAGTTACGCCAGTTTTGCTAAAACGGTAATTATAAACGTTTTAACTTATTAAACACAATTTTACCAAAACCATTAGTTGGTGATTGAGCTATATAGAATATTATGTGGTTATCAAAGTACTATATTACTAGGGAGTTTCATAATGAGGCCTCTTCGGATGGCGTATCGACGAGTTGTTGGATTTACGATTTAAAGTGTCCTAACTCCTCGAACGTCATGTCATGACCTCTTAGATTATGATAGCCCGAACGATAGTACGATGTAACAACTATAGGATTATATTAAAGTACTCAGTACTTATACGACCTTAAATTAAATAGGTTGCATCTGACGATTTGCGTGACGCTTTATCTGCGATATTTGGATTATTGACTCAAGTGAGTCAATATAGCCCCACGTTTTTACATGATTGAGTTTAGATGTTTTGGGGGAGTGAAACTTACTTGTTTAACAAATGCATTTACATGGTTGATTACAAATTAAATTATGCACTTCTTTACTTATCATGCGATGAGATATCAATACTTGGTTTACTTTGTTGGTCGTAAACACAATTGACTTTTAAGAATAATTACGGATTTGCTTAGGTTTCATGAACTGTAAATCCACTGGAGGTTGTGAAGCGCGAATGTTATAAATTAGGATCTATTCGGGGATTGCAAAACCCGTTTGGATGTGATTTAGCTACTCACTATGGTTCGAGATCTAACTTTACGAACGTTATATCATGTCGGATTACGACTGGATTGGTGTCTACAGGGCCAACACTGAATACTAATGAATTTTTACCGTGCCTAGAAATATAGGGATAAGCTTATAGTCTACGTCGGCAAAGTCCATGAACTTAGAGTAATCTTAATCATTTCTCTTTCATACTTGAAACTATTGGTATTGTGCTTTATAATATCTTATTGAAACATTTTTTTGGATATTGTGCTCATTATAATATCTACTTGAAATACATTTTTGGATATTGTGTTCCATTATTTTATCTTACTGAAACATTTTTGGATATTGTGTTCATTTAAAATCTACTTGAAACATTTTTAGGAGTATCATGTTCATTACAATATATAATTGAAAACATTTTAGGATTTTATATAAGGAATCCTATATATGTCGGTTTTTTGTTGCAAGTCTGTGATGGGCGAAAACTTGTAAACACAGAATTCCTAATATATAGTTTTGGGATTTACAATTTATACTTACGAAAAACCTATGAATCACCTACTTTATGTTGACCTTTTTAAGCAGTGTTTTTCTCAGGTGAAATAGAAGCTTGGCCTATTTGAGGAAAATGGGTGTCAAAAACTTTTCAAGAATATTTTCAAGACGTCACTTAGAGGTCGTTCTCTCATTGACTATGTTTGCATTGGTATTATGAGTAACGCTCTCGGAAAAACACATTCCGATGCGACCCCAATTTTGGGGGTGGGGTGTTACAGCCGAAAGGACAAAAAAGTCCATATGTATAAGTTCTTAGACATTTTGTGGTTGATGAACCATGTTTTTAGCTTTGGCTTCATGTACTGCTTTCTATGTTACATGTGTCTCCAAAAAATAGATTTTCAAATTTTAGCTTTGGTAGGTTTCTAACAAGCTCTTTGAATGATAGCGATTGAATAAGTCGTACATTGGCATGACCTAATCTTTGATGCCATAAGGTAAAAGTATCATCCATTGAGGTTAGACAAAGACTATCATTAGGTGGGTTGCCCATTTTTATTATTTAAAGGCCGTTTTTCCTTATTCCTCTACCTATGGTAATGTCATCTTTAAGAATTTCACTACCGGTTTCAATAAATAATACCTTGCACTTTTTATCGCATATTTGACCTATGCTAAGTAAGTTGAAGCTAAGATTTTCTACATGGCTAACATCATGAATAGTTAGAGAGTTATGAGTTATCATACATTTTTCGATGATCTTGCTTTTAGTGTTACTACCAAACACTACGTTACCTTCATTGATGGCTGGTATGTGTTTAATTACACATACCTTTGACCATTAAAACCGAACTTAAATTATTAAAAACGTACCAAAAATACATTGTATTTGTATGTTTTGCATTTGTATTATGCAGGTAATGGGATATTAAGAAAGACAAATAGTAGAGAGCCAAATTGTCAAATCCGTGATGCCGAGAATGATAAGAGCGTGAAGAAAAGTCAAGCTCAAAGCCAAAAGTCAACAAAAAGTCAAAGTCAACCCCGAGAAGTAGATGTGGAAAGAGCATCAAAAACCGATCCCGAAAACCTAAACTGCCAAAAGTAGGCCCACCCGTACCCACCTAGTTGGCCCAGGACAGCCCACTTATACATTATACACCTTAAACATAAATAAAAGCCCAAGTCTATTTTTATAACAACCGGCCCAAAAACCAAGCCCAACACCATACTTCTTTACTTTATTTACAAGGACTAACGTGCAAACAATTAGAAAACTCCAAGGACCTTGTTGTATCACCCAAGGACCTTTAGTGCATATAATCATATAAAATGGAGGGACTATTTTTGCCATTTACCCAAACTTGTACCCAACATCAAATCACTGTACATCGTCCCTATTTTCCCGCTCCCTCCCCGTTATTACTGTTCACCCTCCATCCCCAAATTTACTCTTACCCAGAGGTTAAACCCACTTAAAACCCCTTCTAGAAGCCAAGAATGATGCAAGGGATGACGTTTTGCTCTGACACGTTGGCAATCCAAAAGCAATCATTAGGGAATGATTGTGTGGCAATAATCAAGGGCCATGATTGATCAAAAGAAGCACAAATATGATTTGAAGGGCCAAGATTGATGTTGCTTTCTCTCTCACACAAGAAACACAGGCAAAGAAGTGCACCTCCTAGAATATTCTTAAGCTTAGTATAAATAGGTTCCTTGTAAGCCCGAATGAGGCACTTAGTCTTTTTACCTTGCATTTTTATTTTTTAGCTTATTTAGTTTTGATGTAATTTACCTTGTAATGTTTTGAAGTTTAATGAAATCTAAGTTTGTTTCTTAAAATCTGTTCTCAAGTCTTATTTAAGTCACTAAAAGCTTTCATTTAAAACCCTCATAAGCTGTTTAACCTTAAGCAATGGAAACTCTCTAGTTTCTTGTTGTTTAAAGAGCTGTTTCATTAAAAATCACTTAAAAATACTTGAAGAATCTTGGAGCATGGTAAATATTGGATGGCCATGGGTTTAGTGCTTATGTGGATAAGCTATAGGTTGGTTATAAGCTGATTTGAGTACTTGAATCATACACAAAAGCTTGGACTTTTGTGAGTTTTTCATTTTTCATTTTTTGCATTTTACTGTTCATGTGCTTATTTCTTGCTTATTTATGCTTTTTACTGCTTATTCATGTTATGATGCTTAGTTATCTTTGATGTTCCTTGTATGTCCTTATTTGAGCTTTTCTTTTAAGACTGCCTATATTTGCTTTGTTACTGCTTATATTTCTATTTGCTTAGTATAGTGCTTATTTGTGTGTGTGTTTATTAGTTGCTTATTGCTAATTAGCCATTACTTTTTATCTATTTTTAAAAACCATTTCTTAAAACTTTGTTAATCAGCCTAAAAAAAAGACTTTTTAAAATTAAAGGGGTGTTTGGGATAGTAGTAAAAATGGGTCAAAATAGGTATAAAAAAACCATTTGGGTGGGGGGCCTTTTGCTAACTTTAACCAGCTGTCTTTAGTTGTTCTTGATTAGTGTTTCAAAAAGTTTAAGTATTAAAACTTGTTTGAAGGTTTTTCTCATGTTGTCTTTGAAACTGTGACTCAAAATTATTTTTAAAGTGTTCATTTGATTTAGTTATTCAAAACCTGGATTTGAGTCTTGTTTTAGTGGTCTTTAGAGTATCTTAATGCAGTAGTTGATAGTCTTTTTGATTTACTTGTATCTTGTTCAAAATCTGTCATAGTCTAGTTAAGTGTCTTTCTCTTGTTAAAAGGCCCCTTTGTTTCATTTTAAAATTTTCAGTTACTTAAACTTGACTTCAGAGCTTAAAAGTTTGAGCATAGGCTCATTTGTGGGAGTACTCAATCTGTTTTTACTTGCTTTTTCATTTTAACCCTTATTTGCCAGCTTATTTTTAGGTTGCTATAGCTACATTTTTCTTAAGAAAACCCAAGTTAGCACATGTTGACAGTGACAGCAGTTTTCATTGCCTTATGGTGGCTTATTTGTTTTTTAAAACATTCCAATTTCTTCTGCAGTTTTAGTAAGCCCTTAGGACAGACATTAGCTTCATATTAGTGCAGCCATTTACCATAAAGGTTCTGTGATGTGGGTTTATTTTTAAGCCTTAAAGTCCCCTTTAGCTGTTTGTATGCTGCTTTTTGGCTTAAGTGCTTATTTAGCTTATTAGTGCTTTCCTGTTTGAATTTCTTGATAAATTTTGTTCTTAAGTGCTATTTAGATTTGGTTGAGTATCTGCCTTTGCTTATTTCTTATTTCATTGTGCTTATCTGTCTTTTATTAGCCAAGCAGACTTAAGTGTTTAACTAGCAGTACCAACTTAAAAGTTAGTACTGCTGAGTTCTAAATGCTCATTTCTGGCTTTTTTTTTATTATTCTGTCTTTCTAGCTTATTTTGCTTGCTTATTTTTGTTCTTAAGTGCTTTTTAGAGATAGCTTATCATCTGCCTTAGCTTATTTCTCTTTGTGGTTTGCTTTTTAGTGCTTAATTAGCTAAACAGTTAGCCTTTTAGTGTCTTAGTGAAGTCTAGCTTATTATGTCCTCTTTAACAGCTTATTTTGTGCTTATTTTTGGTTTATAAAAAAGTGTTTTTATAAAAAGTGCTTATTTTTAAGTCTTTTAAAAAGTTGTAAAAAAATGGCAAGTAAAAAACATTTGGGAATTGGGGGAAGTCAAGGGTAAGCAAGACTCGAACCCGAGACCTCTACCCCAATTCAACCAAACGTTTTACACAACACACACACACTACCACTCGCCCTGGGGTCTTTTTTTATTTTACTTTGCAAAATCAATCTTTTATACACGTTTTGGCCCTTTTGGCTTATAAGCCGTTTTTAGCTTATTTCACAGCTTATTTAATAAGCTGTTTTCTCCAGCTTATTTTTATTAGATTCCTCATTGTTCAATGCACTTTTGCTAATTTTTTCAGATTTTTATTAAATAATTTATTATTTTTAAACATTTAATTTCATTAAAATCATTTTTAATTCATAAAAAAGTCAAAAAATAAAATTCTTTTTTAGAAAATTTTCTTTTAACATTTATGACTTAGGAAAATTAGATTTGCTTTTGTACTTTATATATAAATGAACGGGATTGAACCCCGTTCACGTTTTTAGTGTTTTTAAGCCCTAAACTCTTCCGTTTTTTGTCTAGTTTTCTTTGTTCTAGCATTTTAGTCAATTAAGACTTATAAAAGCCAAAAAGATCATTTTAGGACTTAATTATGATAATTTAGGGTTTTTAGGTCGCGTTTTTAGAATCCTCGTTTTGCGTTTTTAGTTTAAAATAGTTTTCCCTTAATTGATTTAAGTGTTTGCCTTAATTTTCTCGTAGTTTTATATAACCAATCTAAATTTTGTTCCATTCCTCGTTGACTTTCAATTGCTATTTTAAGTGTTTGCATCTATTATCAAAACGACTCTTGACTTTCAATTGCATTCCTCGTTGGGGATAACGACCCGGGAATCATACTCCCGGTTTACTAAAATTGAGAGATTTTTGATTCTTATCCTTATATTTATATATTTATAAGTATTTTATATTTATTTATATATATATATATTTAAAAGGGTTAGCATCAAATCAATCAGTTTTTGGCGCCGCTGCAGGGGAGGATTGTTTACGATTGTTGAGCCGTTTGACAATTTGTGTTTGAAGATCCTTCCGTGTGAAGTTATTTTATTTATTTTCATATAAAAAAATACAAAAAGAATTTTCTTTTATTAGTATATATATAAAATAATTTAAAAAAATCAAAAATTTAAAAAAATTATCCATAAAAAGAAATAAAATTCACCATCAATATAATACTCTCAATTAAAGTATTATCATTAATAAGTTCCCGAACCAAAGATCAAAAACTTACCTTTTGTGTCTCTCGCGTGGTACGGTTCACCTTTGAAAGTTAAACAAACTCTAAGAGGGGTATAAGGCGGGTTGTTCCTAGGAACTACGACCCTAAAGGAGAAAGGTTTTTAATAGCTTCGCGCTTTCCTTCTCCTCCGCTCCTTTGTGCGTTTTTCTCTTTAAAGAGTTACCGAGAAGCACAGTTGATTATTTGGGTTTAAGTGTCTGATCTCTTTGTCCGTTATTTAAAATATATTGTGAATACGTGGTTGGAAAAAACCAATATGATATTATAATATATATATAATATATAATTATATATATATATATATAATATATATATATATATAATATATATATATTATATATGGTATTTATTATATATAAATTAGTAAAATTTTTCTTATTTACATTTTAGTGCATTGCGGCACTCGATCTCAATCTCGTAATTCTAACCGTCAACAACAACAAGTCAACCCGACTTTTGTTGAACCATTTAATCTCGTGGAACCTATTGAAAATCAAGCTCCTCCCGTAGTTACGATGGACGATAATCGTACTATGGCTCAATTGCTCGAAGCACCCACCGAGGGTTACGAGGATGCCATCGTTGTTCCCGAGATCACCGCGGACAACTTTGAGCTTAAGCATGGTTTGCTTACTCTTGTTCAAAACAAACAATTTTTTGGACATGACAAAGAAGACCCTCATGCTCACATTCGTTATTTCAACAAGATCACTTCTACGATGAAGTTCCTGAATGTCCCGAGTACGTCGGTAAAGCTTATGCTTTTCCCATTCTCCCTCGAGGGTGCCGCCCGGATTTGGCTTGAAAAAGAACCCCCTCGATCGATTCTTACATGGGATGATCTTGTTTCGAAATTCATCAACAAATTTTTCCCTCCTTCTAAAACAACAAATCTTCGAAATGAAATCACGAGATTTCAACAACGATTTGATGAAACTTTTTATGAGGCATGGGACCGATTTAATGATCTTCTTTGGGCATGTCCACATCATGGATTTTCGGAGTTACATCAACTCGATACTTTCTATAATGCTTTGAACTCTAATGATCAAGATTCGTTGAATTCCACCGCGGGCTGGTGGTAAACTGTTTGGGATAAATGCCCCTGCTGACTTGGTAAGAATCATCGAGAGCAAATCCAAAGTTCGTAATTCACGTAACAAACTGGTTGTTGCCAAAGTGAGTTCGAGCTCTTCCACCCCCGGTATTTCTCCCGATGTTGCCGAACTTAAAGTTTGTGAAGCTAAAACTGATAAATCTTCAATTGATGAACCTCCGGAGGGGCGAACTCAAGGATTACTCCTCATCTCGCAAATACGCATTTTTAGAATCGGTGACAAAAGTTGCCCGTCTCATTGCTAATGACTTGGTGTCGAGGAAAAAGCTGCTCTCATAAAGGTTTATGTAGTCAACAATGCGAGCCATCGCCATGGATACTTCTCCGAAATTAAGGTATTAACCCAGAATTTTGTACTCACCAAGATTCTTTGGAAGAGTACTCAAACCGGCGGTTCAACTCCCAAAGACGGGTGAATCTGATAAATCTACGAGTCATCAAAAAGGAGGTTGAAAAACTTTTGACGCCGGATTTAATTTACCCTATCTCGGATCGTCCTGCGTTAAGCCACGTGGCATTACGTACCGAAAAAAGGTGGCGTTCAAAGTTGTTGAAAATGATGAAAACGAGTTAATCCCGACTCGATTGGTTACGGGTTGGCGTGTATGCATTGACTACCGAAAGTTAAATGAAGCCACCCGTAAAGACCACTTTCCACTTCCGTTTATGGATCAAATGCTCAAGAGATTAGCGAGAAACGAGTACTATTGTTTTCTCGATGGTTTCTTGGGTTACTTTCAAATTCCCAACGACCCTCATGATCAAGAAAAAACAACATTCACGTGCCCTTACGGAACATTTGCCTATCGTCGCATGCCTTTGTCGCTTATGAATGCACCGAGCACGTTCCAAGGTGTTATGAGCTATTTTTCTGATTTATGATCGAAAAAACGATGGAAGTCTTCATGGACGACTTCTCGGTCTTTGGGAATTCAATTCGGAATAATTGCCATCTAGTGTAGACAAGGATGCTAAAAGGTGCGAAGGGACACCAATCTTTATCTAAATGGGAAAAGAGTCTTTTTTCAATGGTTACGGAATGCATGTCCTTGGCCATAAGATTTCCAAAAATGGGAACCTGAGGTCGGTAAATCCAAAGTCTGATGTGATTGCTAAGTTACCCTCTATCCCACCACGTTCAGGGCTGTTCCGAGTTTTCTCGTCATGCCGGTTTACTACCGACGGATCATTAAGGATTTTTTCAAAATTTCGCGACGATGAACTCATCTTCTTGTGGGAGAAATACTCGTTCATCTTCTCAAATGCATGCTATTCAAGCTTTTGAACGTTAAAGAAAAATACTTACCGATAGCTCCCATCTTGATTGCCCCCGACTGGGAACAATACCTTTGAGCTTATGTGTGATGCAATCGACTTTGCCATAGGTGCAGTCTTGGGGCAACGTCATGAAAAGCATTTTAGGCTAACACTATGCTAGTAAAAATGAAAGAGGGCGGAGGAGGAATTTGATTACACCACGACGGAGAAAAGAAATGTTGGCGTGTGTATGCCTTCAAAAAAATTCTGGTCTTACCTCATTCTTGATCAAAGCATTGTGTATACTGATCACTCCGCCTAAAATATCTCTTTGCTAAAAAGATTTCCAAGGCGAGATTGCTCCGGTGGGTTCTCTCTTCAAGAGAGTTCAGTTCAATGTAAATTGACACAAAAGGAGTGATCATTTGATCTTCCGCGTTGGCTAGATTAGAAATGCGGATCAGACTTTCTCATTTTGATTTCAGCGCATGCAAGTCTATAGTAACATGCTGTCATCTTCCAAGCAACATAAGGAACGTTAAAAACATCCGCACGTCTCCTCACCGAGTCATGAATCTAATGAAAGTTGTCTTATGTTCGATTCACAACCCAAGGCAGGATTTGTAGATCAGAGCCAGCGCTCATCGCCAGGGTTGTACCGTCTCAAGAAAGCTCTTATGGGCTTATTATCAACGCTTTCTACCACACGGTGGCTCGTGGGTCCCTTATCTCCATTATGAAGAAGGGCTGGCTCGGCGGTGATCATTCTGCAATGGCAAGTCTTAGGATTCTATCTAGGAACTCATGCTTTCCGATTAGAAATCCTTATGAGGCTAAATGGTGTGTGCTCGACCCAAGGGATATAAATGAAGACGTAATCCTCTGAGAGAATGTCTCTAAGATAGAGTGGTCGTATGCATTTCGTTGTTCAGACCGCGAGGTCTTGACAAGAGGAACCCCTCGTGGTTTGCTGATTTTGGCAAAAATTACCTACGGGGGGGCGAATTTCATGAGTTGAAGAGAGATTGATTGTTCCCCAAAGTGAGAGTAGAGTGTGATACAAGTTTTTCAATGGGATGGTAGTTGTAGTCACGACAACTGTACTTTTGGGAAATACCTCATCCATAAATGATTATAACATATGTATGGTGATCATTGCTCAGGCTCCTTCCCCAATCAGCCCACAAGTGGTGGCATGGCTCGTTAGACGGGCGCCTGAAGAAGAGCTCTTGAGCTTCTGCCAAAAGGTTTGACATTAGTAGGACCACCGGGGTGCCCTGTACTGTGAGGAGACCCATACCATCCCCCTAGCTTCATGAACGTTCGGTATGATATGTGTTGCATTTACGGCTATTAAGAATTGGCCGCCACTCATCTTCCCTGCTAGAATGCCCAATGTTTCACCTATATGTTCGTATCCGCTGCAGTAGAGACGAAGATTTGATATACACTTTCATCACCTTCGTAATAGACGTGATGCACTGCCATCACCATAAGTTTGTACAATTGTTATAGCACTCACGCGTAAGAGTAAGAATATGATGTACAGCATTTCGTATGAATTCAGTAACGGCCATCCAACGGCTCCTATGCGGCGCGACACCATAACATTAGACCCTGCTCTGGGGATAAATGCCCGGTCGTCGTAGACAATAGAGGACCTATGAATATAAAGTCATCAGTAAGTTCGCTGTGATCCTTGGAGCGGGTTGGTTGTTAATGTTCGAAGAATTTTCACATTATCTCCATTTTAGTGTACAATGTCGCACAATCAAATTCTTCCCATCTCTCACCTCTCTCTGGCAATCTCACCGCGTCACTAACCCCACTATATACACGACTTTGTGGTGTTGCGGTTTGTGATCTTAGATATACTCGTATATTCTTGACAATTGGTAACAAGAGGCCATGGGATGTGGTGGTGTTTAGTTAGTTTGTGTGTTTGCTCTCTTGTTAGGCAGAAAAACACCTTTAGATCAAATGGCAACTAGTGATTCATGTAATGGCAATGTAAAATCGTTACATGTGTTTTACTTATTGTATGGGTGCGTAATTATAGGGTTAGTAATAGTGTTGTACGCGAAAATTGTAGCATATAAGAAAACCAGTCTAGAAAAAATCGAGGGTTTTTTGAGTTGTTTGAAAGATGATTGAGTTTCGTAACACTGTTGTAGAGGCTATACGATTTCGTTCCTCGAGACGAGAGTTTCTTAAGTAGTTGGAGATGGTTCGAGAGGACGCGCTTGAGCTACTTTGTATCTTAGTTGCCACGAAGCATCTGGCAATAACCGAACGACGTAAGGAGCCGCCATGTAAACACAAGTCAGAAGTATTTGCGAACATGTGAGCATTTGTAGTTTGAATACCTTAGTGAGTTTGCTCTGATCCCTAGTGATTAACGAAGATAGCTTCCTTCACGTAGTGACCTATAAGCCTACTGAATTGAAAATGCACCTCCTTACTGCTATAAAGCGGATCCCTGAAGATGTGCGCATTCCTGACCTTTGTAGGATCAGAGTAAAACCGAACGCAGTTACTGTTCGTGATACAACATGGTCTGTGGCTCGAATAAAGTGCCCGAAGGAAGAGGACTCCGGCCTTTGAACTAAAAAGCTTTTTGCGAGATCTGTACCTAATGTCAGGCACGATACGTAGTAGGCTCGCTCTAGCGTTTTGTGATATACTAAGATCTAGGTCAGACTAAGAGTGGTAATACCGAATATCTAGCAAGAGGTTAGCTCTCACGAAACGAGATGTGGGATCCGAAGTGGGCGAACTCCGAAGGTGATGGACGCAAAACTGTTCGCTGTTTGTTTGACCCGATCCGATAGCTATGTTGAAAAATAAATGTAAGTTGTAGGTTAACTTATAAGAGCGCACCAGAAACTCTAGGGAGGTGGCTTGTTAGTGAGTTGACGGTTATTCTGTATTGATTTGTAAAATGCCCGTGAGAAGACAAAAAGAAACGTTGTTTTTACCCTGGTGTTTGTTCAAGAATTGTAAATTACCGTGTAGTTTATTGTTCACTGCGAGCTCATACCAAGATTCACTCGGTAACCTCGCAAACACACATGTTTCTTTCTGTCCACCGATCGATTAATATTTGGAATCTGTGTTTTGATACCCTCAGATGACACGACTCTTGATCCTGTGAAGTCATGTCAGCTGTCTTTACTTGAGGATGCACGCACCGACACCACCGATGTTGGAAAACCTAGCTTGTATGAGTCGATGTGGAAACAGATGATCATCGGAGACACTTTTAGATGATGATAGACCCCTTGGAAGAATGGATCTCTTTGCAGTCGCGTGTCGTGTGACATAAATTGGACCACTTGTTTGGCCTTTCAATCCAGTAGAGGATGGGGGAGAATCTCTCGTGCTGTAGGAATGATGATTGATGAGAGACGCTAATACTGTGAGCTGAAGCCGTGTTCAGACGCCAGATATGCGACAATCCAAGCTGCAAATAAAACAATCATTACTATCTAAAGCGGCCTACCTAACTGAAATCTAATGCTCTTGTTGAGTCAACACGATCGTATTGGCCAAGTTGTGATTCTTTGGGGAGAGATAGGGACTGTAAGAAATGTGTGTGCTCGGAAGATAGATGTAGTCGAGACCGTCGTTCATGTTTAGGACGAGAGAAGAAGAGAGACGTTCTCAGACTGGGGATGCTGCGTCATCGGCAGTGTGTATGTGTATATAGAGGATATGGAGTTACTTACAAGAAAGGAAGAGACGTTACATGGCGTGTCTTCTGTGTTGCTCAGGCTCGCACTCGTTGAGGCGAAAAGCTCAGAAGTGGAAGAGTTTGTAAAGAGTGAACATTTAGCAAGATGCCATTGGAGCAGTTTCAAGTTAACACCAAGTTCTTAAACACTCTTCCTGATGACATGGAGCATAATTTTATTATGATGTTAAATTGGTCAATGACTTGCACAACTACCATGATTGATCGCTTCATGCTTACCTGCAACAACATGAAAAGACATGCAAATGACGTTTAAGTTCGTTTTGACTGCATGAAGCAACCCCAATCCTCTTGCTTTAGTTGCATCCTCACAATTACTCAGCCAGCTTAACAATCTCATCTACACACTCACCACATTCTCTATCTCAACTCACGTCTTCACCATATCAGACTTACAGTTTGTTACCCTTATTAAACTCAGCAATTCACAATCAATCAACACTCTTTTAATAACTATCCATCAACTATGCAGTACCTCATCCACCGGTCACCACAACGTTTATTCTCCACAACCATCAAATCCCTAATTGAATATGCTTCCCCAACAGACCTAATCAGCAACCAACAACCTGGAATTTTCCCATACACAGTCTCCAGTTAGTTGTTCCAGTGGTTTCCAGAAAGGGGATGATCAATTGATGCAATTAATCATCTGATGTCAATCTTTAACTGACTGTTGTCACATTCCGGTAATTCCTATACAACAATCGCTAAGGACTTCGTCAAACCCTCGTCAACAAGCTACCATCTATGATGGAAAAGTAACTATGCACCTGTTCAGGGGAGACAAACTCTTAGTGCTGCTGGAAACAACAAGGAAATTTACACACCTGGTGCATGGTGGTAGCAACACGGGAGGAAAACAACGGACTATAATTTGTTACAATTGACAAGGGGTGTAGGGTCATATTGCAAGCAGATGTACTAAGCCCAAGGAGGAAAAGGGATGTAACATGGTTCTACGATACGTGTTGTTGGTTACAAGTACAAGCAAGTGGTCAAGCTTTAACAGAGGAAGAAATAGCATTTTTGGCAGATCCAGGACTTCCTGACGTTCAAACCTCTCAGATAGTCATCACCCATAATGCTGCTTATTAAGCCAATGATCTGGACACCACTGTTAATAAAGCTTTGACTATCGAGCTTGACAGATATAAAGAAGAGGTTAAAGATTTGAAAGAAATGCAAAATGTTGAAAACAGTTTTTCAGGATCAAATGAACAGTTTTCCGAGATTGTACGTCTTAAGCAAAATCTTTTCGAACAAGTGCAAGAAAAGGATTGTTTAATGAAAACAGATTCTGAACTCAAAAATGATTTGAAATTGGAAGAAAACATAAATATTGATAGAGAATTTGCTTTCTTAGGAAAAGAAAATAAGCAACTTGAAACTATTCATTTTCAAGAAAGAGGTCAATATGCGCAAACTGTTCCCTATGATGACTAAATCTAAAATTTGTTATGATCATTCCGTCGAAACAAGCTATCCGGTTTTGAAAAAAAACCTTTCTATCTGAGAAGCTCAGGATAAAAAATAATAATGTTCTAAGTTTTAAGGAACCAAGGAGGTATAAATCATTAAGTCGATATACTTTATTTCATCATGGCATCTCAGAGACTTCTTCTTCGTACCGTATATACAAACCATTTACAAAAAATAAAATGAAGTGAGTCAAAGCCAAAGCTGTATGATGGGAATACCATTCTTAAAATGGATACTATTGTGATTCCTGATTCTGATGAAACATTAGAGCTTAGTGAAAAGAGTCGTTCAAAAATGCTTTTGAAAGAACAAGATCCATTGTTTGAGAAACATAGAGTGAACACGAAACCCATCAATTATGCCATTCTTAATCACGATTAAAGGACCTACAATGCTCATTCCACGAACTTCAGTCCGAGGATCCAAACCAACACCTCAAGGATTTCCTAAAACTTATGGACTCACTTGACCTTGACGGTGAAGATAGAGAAAGAACACGCCTGCGTTAATTTCAATTTTCCCTTCGCGATCAAGCTAGCAATTGGCTTGAACATCTTCCTACGGGATCCATCACCACATGGGAGGATCTTACTACTCGCTTCCTTGCTCAATTATTTCCACCGGGAAGGATCGCAAAACTCCACAATGATATCCTGATGTTCCAACAACATCATAGAGAATCTCTATCAGGAGCATGGACTCGTTTCAAGGACTTACTACAAAAAGTCCCTCACCATGGCATTGATCGTTGGCTTCAGATCTAAATTTTTAATGATCATGTCTCCTTTCATCTTAAATGCGAGATTGACCGTGCTGTCGACGGCAAACTCCATAATAAAAATGCTGACGAATCTTGGGAAATCATTAAGAACCTCGCCCTCTACGACCATGAGGGCTGGAATGACACAAAAAAATTCGTCAAACCGGTCAAGGCTATTTCTACACCTCAAGGCACCTCAAAAACACTTGACCAAAGACTTCTTGAACTCGAAGATCAGATTAACTTCCTACTAAAGCGGTCACGACCGACGCCCACACCGAGCTCGACACACATCCCACAAGCTGATGTCGAAGCAGTCTATTCAAACCCTCGTTCGCAAAACCAAAATGAACCACCAAAGCAAAACCCCTTCACTTTTCGTGAACGTACCGGTCCAAACCTCCAACCCTAAGCATTAGGAACCACTTTCGAGGCTCGAGTACGGGACTACATGGCAACACGCACTGAACGAATGGAGAGATTTAAAAATGCCATTTTTAAGCAATGTGAGGAGATCAACGATAGGATGACTAAAATGTTTAGTCTTCTTAAAGAACTCACGACCAGCAGAGCTCCTGAAAAAGTATTGATAAGGGAAGAGGCTAATTCCCCGTCACCAATAATGTAAATTCCATTTCTCTCACCAGAGGGAAGGAAGAAAAGAGTAAAAGGACTGATGTAACAACCGGAGATGACATTGAAAAACCTACCAAGACAGAAACAGAAATTCCAGTCAAGGAAGCCAAGAAGGAGGATGAAGCTGAAAGCAAGCCAAACAGAAAAGCTGGAAAAGAAGAAGCAACCGAGGCACCTAGCTCTCAGCCCGTAGAATATTATCTAAAACATATTATAAATAAGAAACTAATAAAGGGGCTTGTTGATAATCGTAGGTTCACCGACTCTGTAAAGGGAGCACAAGTCGGAAAACTAAAAGGGAAGACATACAATTTATCACCTAAGGGGCCTGTTTATGAAGCAATTCTTAGAAAAAAGATAACAAGGAAAGATGACATAGAAGGAAACTTTGAAATACCCTGTAACATAAGAGGCCTGAAACACATGAACGCCCTAGTTGACCAAGGATCCGACGTAAATGTCATGCCCCTCTCCACCTATATGAAACTAACTGACAAAAGGCCGGCTGAGACAGACATTAGACTCTCACTAGCTAGCCACTCGTATATCTACCCTTTAGGAATAGCTGAGGACGTATTAGTTGATGTCGTTGAACATGTATACCCCGTGGACTTTGTGATTTTGGACATAAAGGAAGACGAAAAGAGGCCTTCATCCTAGGAACACCATTCCTAACAACGTCCAATACCGTAATTAAGTTTGACAAGGGCACCATAACTCTAAGGTCTGGAAAGAGTTTCCATAGGATACCTGAGTCCCTCTGTAAAATTAAGAGAGGAGTTAAGAACGACATAGAGCCTATAGCCCCGACTATGACTGTAAATATGCTAGTCCTGGAATGGGAAGAAATGATAAAGCTTCACTTGGAAAGGGAGATGGAGTTCAACTAATGGAAGAGCAAAAATTTCAAAGCTAAGCATCCTGCTCTTGTTAAAGTGAAAGGTGAGATAGACAATGAAGGAGAAGTCACGTAAGGAAGTGTGACTTCGAGTCTAGCTACAAGACTCATAAATAAAGAAAAATGCTTTTTGGGAGGTAACCCAATATTTACTTTTCCCGCGCATTAGGAGTGTCTTGTGTTTTAATTCTTTATTATTTATTTTATTATGTTTGAATTACTTTGTAATCATGCTTTGTTTGTTTGTAATTTCGTCTTATTTGCAATTAAAGTTATTTTGCAACTAAATAAGTGTAGGGGAAATATCCGGTTTTTAGAATCAAATTCAAACATTTGAAATAAATTGTTTAGATTAATTCGCATCAGTTTCAAGTCATATGATTGAATAGTTAATTTTCAGGTTGTTATGCAGCATTTTGTACAAGAAAATAACCTATACGAATGAGTGTAGGAAATTTTTCATCAAAAAAACAAAAAAAATAAGTTTTCACAGAGTGTGGAGGCGGCGTCACGATTTACACACGACGCCATCATCGCGACACCTGTGACGGGGTCCGGATATTCCTGACGGAATCAAATGACCAGTTACAGGAAAACTCGAAAATTTTAAGTATTTTTGAAAATAAAACTTGTACAACACTTAAGAAAGTTGTAATTCTTTTATAAACCTGCAAAACCATGAGTTTAACAATTCTCTCATCCTATCTTTATTGCTTTATAGAGTCAACCCTAATTTCACACTGTATATTATTATATCGCACATTTTATGCTTGGTGTAGTTGTCTTTGTCTTTGATTACAGGTTATACTTGATGAGAAAAAGCTTGGAAGTTCTTAGAAAGTTTCATTTGACGATTCTTGGAGGACGATTTAACCAGTTATCGCAAGTTTCTTCTCCATTATTAAGCAAAACAGGGGAGTACTAGTTTATTTTACTTATTTTCTTTTCCCTTTATTCGTTTTTACGGGTACTTTTATAGAACATTGGGGACAATGTTCAACTTAAGTGTAGGGGGAAATAAGCCTTAGAAACTATTCCTTCATTTTCCATTTGCTTTGTTCCTTAAAATGATGGGTAATATATCAAAACATAGTATAAAAAGGTAATTTGACCTAAATTTTAAAAAATTTATGACACACACCGACGAAAACTGAGTATTAATAGCGTCTCATGGATAGGAATTTATATGACTAGCACAAAAACCCTCTAAATTTGTTAGGATCACATAAATGGACCCGAACAAAGAAGCTTCGGTCACTCGAAGATACAAGATAAAAGTTTAGCTCGTTAGTTGGTTAATTAATTAATGTTTATTAATGTAATTGGGCTGACAAAGAAAAAGCCTGAAAAGCCCAACAAAAGCCTAGAATGGGCAGAACCTTATTAGTATAAATACACCTAGTTTAGTCAAAATTAGGTTAGACATTTTAGAGAGAAAATTAGCTAGTCATTATTGTGAGGGTTTTTTCTAGCCACCAAAAGGTTTTCTTTCAATCATCAATAAAGTATTTTATTTTTCCTGCATCTTGATTCTACACATCGTTGTTAAAGGTATGTATGAATGATCATGGAACCTACAATTGGTATCCGAGCCATGGGGCTCTTGATCTAGGATCTACAAGGTTTTTGAAGAAACCCTAAAACCCTAATTTTCAAGAAATCGATTTGTG
>BQNB010124410.1:7423-19944 GCA_026074375.1 Tanacetum coccineum
GTTTATTTTAATTTTCCCTACGCGATCAAGCTAGCAATTGGCTTGAACGCCTTCCAGCATGATCCATCTCTACATGGGAGGATCTTACTACCCGATTCCTTGCTCAATTCTTTCCACCGGGAAGGACCGCAAAACTTCGCAATGATATCCTGATGTTCCAACAAGATCATGGAGAATCTTTGTCCGAAGCATGGACTCGTTTCAAGGACTTACTCCAAAAAGTCCCTCATTATGGCATCGATCTTTGGCTCCAAGTCTAAATTTTTTATGACCATGTTAATCCCATAACAAGACGAACCATTGACCAATCGGTCGGTGGTAAGCTTCGTGACCTCAACCCCAAAGAATCCTAGGCAATATTAGAGGAACTCGCCCTCTATGACAACGAAAGTTGGAACGACCCAAGGGATTTCGTTAAGCCGGTCAAGGCAATCACATTGCCTTAAGATGTCCCGAGTACATCCGACTGCCGTCTAATCGAGCTCGAAAATCAAGTTCAACGCTTGATGGAAGCTCATCTTGCTCCGATACAACCTACCCAAGTAAACAAAATCACTACCTCATGCGATATCTGCAGTGGTCCCCACGACACTCGGCATTGCATGGAGAACCCTGAACAAGCCTTCATTGAATACGCATCCTCACGTACCGATGAAGCGAGAGGTAAGTGGTATACCTTTAAGCCCAAGCAAAACAATCTTGGTGACACCTATAATCCGTCATGGAGAAGTCACCCGAACCTAAGGTGGATACAACCTCAAAACTCCCAAAATAATTTTTTAAACCCACCTAACCGGTTCCAACCCAACGGTTCGATCCCGAACCGTTCCTTCAACAACCGTCCTCAAAGTTTTAATAATCAATCAAATAAAAAAGGACTGATTTCCGAATTCATGGCATCTCAAGACGCTAGACTATCCAAGTTTGAAGCTGATTTTAAACAACAGCAAAGCGAGATGACCAACAAAATTGACACTGTGTTGAAGGCTATCACCGATCAAATAATAGGCACGCTGCCTAGCGATACGGCTAAGAACCCGAAACTGGGGACCCATCCAGTCTCGTCTGCTTGTTCTTACCTAAAAATGGACCCAAAATGCTCAACACAAATCCATAGCTCAATCAACGCCATCACAATCCACCCCAAGCAACCCGAAGAATCCCAAGATAATGAGCCTAACGCGGAACAGGAAGAAAGCAACCTCGGAAACACCAACTATAATCCATAACCGCAATCTAATCTATTCGCTTCCATCGCCACAGAGCAGGTATGAAAGCTAAATTCGATGCTTGAATCGCTCGGGATGGTTCCCCAATCCTCCAATACGAAATTTGTCTGCTCTAAAGAGGATAATGGAGAAGTAATGTTCATCGAGATTATACGAGCTGATGATGAACCCCACGATAAGGGCCCCAATAAAGAAGAAAGGGTAACAACAGAAGAACCGGTAGTGGAGTACTTTGACACCTTTCCAAATAGGATGAACTAAACCTACAATAGGTACTAATGAGTGCCCAAATCCTTTGATATTCCTAAGGAAACCTATCTATTACTCGAAAGGATGACCCACAACTTAAGTACCATGCAATATTGGTACGTGATTATCGAAAATCTTACATTGACCTTAACTCTCCTATTAATATCATGACCGATTGATGTATAATTGGATCATGAGGAGGTAAAATCTTGACCCTACTAGGGATAATACAAATTGGAGGAATTTAGCAATTTCTAGTAAGGATCAAGGGATGCATGTCTTCGTACGAAACTTCACCTATGTCGTAGACTTCAGGATTTTCGAGGATATTAGTTCAATCATAGACCCTATGTTGTCACAAGTGGTACTAGGGAGACCTTTTGTAGAAATATCCAACATGACTCATGACCCACCCGAAGGAGTTGTTAGATTCATTAAAGGGACCAACGAAGTTGCCTATAAGATGCCCCATAAGATAAAACAATACGACTCATTGTCAGACTTAGAAAAAGAACATATCAAATCAGTCTATCTTAGGAACGAAGAAGACAAGAGAAGAGGAGTAGAGTATGTGATGAGCAAGATACTAGGATTTTACAAAGAATGCCTAGAACTTGGTCCCGAGTACCTAACTGGAGTGGATGATGAAGCAGAAGTCACGTAAGGGCATGTGACTTCGAGTCTAGCTACAAGACTCGTTAATAAAGAAAAGCGCTTCTTGGGAGGCAACACAATCTACTTTTCTCACATATTAGGAGTGTCATGTGTGTTTTACTCTTTATAGTTTGTTTTATTATGTTTGAACTATCTTGTAATCATGTTTTGCATTGTCTTTAACCTTGTCTTAATTTCAATCAAAGGTATTTTGCAAACAATAAGTGTAGGGGAATTTAATAGGCTTTTGAGCCAAATTCAAACATGTTAAATGAATTGTTTAAGATTAATTCACGTCAGTTTCGAGTCATATGATTGAATTGTTAAATCTTAGGTTTTGTACACCTATTTATATAGGAATTAAGTTATGGAATCAAGTGCAGGAAATTTTTCATCAAAAACAAAAATTTCGTTTTCACAGACTGTGGAGACGGCGTCATGATTAACACGCGACACCGTCACTACAACACCTGTAACGGGGTCACCACAACCCCAACGACGTCAAACGCCCAGGTTCAGAAAACTTAAAAGTTTTTAATTATTTTTGAAAATAAAACTTACACAACATTTCATATATGTATGATTATGTTGTTAACCTGTAAAAACTAATGAGTTTAACAATTCTTTCATCCTATCTATCGAGTCGAACCCTAAATTCATATTGTATATTTGGTAAAACGCACGTTTTATGCTTGGTATAGTTGTCTTGTCTTTGATTACAGGTTATATTTGATGAGGAGAAGCTTGGAAGTTCTTAGGAAGTTTCATTGGATGATTCTCGGAGGACGATTTAACCAGTTATCACATGTTTCTTCTCCACTATTGAGTAAACCAGGGGAGTACTAGTTTCTTTTCCTTGTTTTCTTTTCCCTTTATTCATTTTAACAGGTACTTCTAGAGAACATTGGGGACATAGTGTAGGGGGAAAATAAGCCTTAGAAACTATTCTTTCATTTGTCATTTGCTTTGTCCTTAAAAAGATGGGTAATATATCGAAACATAGCATAAAAGGGTGATTTTTACCAAAATTTAAATTTTTTTACGACACATACCAACGAAAACCGAGTATTATTAGCGTCTCATGGATAGGAATTTATATGACTAGCACAAAAACCCTCAAAATTCCACCCCCACAATGTGAGGTTCGCCCTTAGATATAATACCTTTAGCTTGTTCGAGTTAAGGAGTGAGCAATCATGTGTGTCTATTCCGTCGTTACGGATGTGTATGCGTGGTTTTGTCGCCTTTTCTGGAACAATGGTATCGGTTATTTTAGGATTATGAGAGTGTACCGGTAGTATATTAAATTCTAGAACTTGTTTTAGTGATGCATCCCGAGACCGCATAGTAAGTATTAGGATTTGCTTGATGAGAGGCATTAGGATTAATCCATGTTATAAACCTGTAATTGTTATGATGGTCACAACACAAATCATATAAACTATCTACAACCTGCCATGCACTCACCTTTAGTGCAGGATACCCCTAGTACAACCCTCTGAGCCTATCCTTTTTCACGGTTCTCGTAATTTTCTGGTGGATTCCAGATTATTAATGAAGAGCATTGTCACCCTTAAACCAATCATTACACCCAAAAAGCCTTAGCCTACCTTTTATGTACTCATCTTTAGTACGTTATTGTTTTTAACCCAAGTTAATTATTGAGTACACATTTTCTAAGTCCTTATCCTTGTAAATACAGTTTTGGGACGATTGGGATTCATGGTAGTATTTATTTTGCGGAAAAAGAAGGAAGAAAAGTTAAGTCAATACCCCCATATGTTTGTCAAATGATCTCCATGTTATTTTGATCCACCTCAAATCGGGTCAATAGTTAGATTGTATATATCGAGCATGTAAAAGCTCAAGTGTAGGGGTACGTATTATAAACCCTCATGTTGTACTATGTTATTCAAAAAAAAAAGAAAAAAAAGAAAAAAAAGAGAAAAGAAAAAGAAAGAGATTTATGTAAAGTTGTATAGAGTTTGTATATCTTCGTCCGAGTCTTGGCTTAGCAACCAAACCAAAGTGTATTCGTGAAAATAATTAGCTAACCCTACCACTCCAAATTCACCCAAAGTCACCACCCAAATGTATCCCATCCGTTTACGTTTCCGTTATATGTTATCTTACACCTAAACCCACATCCCTTTACTAAAAATACCTCTTAGATAGTAAACGATTATACTTGGCGAATAACGGTGGAGGTTTGATCCTTTACCAAGCCTATGGTAATTTATATGCTATGACAGGTAATGAGTGTGATTTTCCGTTTCCCAATATGTTATAATTCATTATAAACTCGAGTGAAAGAGAGAATCCCAAACACTTGTGTGAGGTGCTAGTATATACTTTCCGTGCTTTTAATTACGAGGTCTAGAAGGTTGTGTTATAGAATATTTTTAAAAAGTAGGTAAGATGACCCCTCATATTGTTATTGTCTAGGTAAAAAAGCCCATTTGCTTGAGGACAAGCAAATCCCAGAGTAGTTCAGGGTATTAATGAGGTGTTATTTTATACACTTTTTCAGGTTATTTAACCTCCTAAATCATGTTTATGCCCCAAAATCGTGTGTTTATGCCCAAAATAGGTACTTAATCGTTCCTTTTCATGTATTTCTCATTTGGAAGACATTTGGATGAATTACATGTGACTTAGGCTCATTTAGGGAAGAAACGGACAAGACTACGGACCAACACCAAGACTCTTGAAGATTTGTGCTCACAGAGTCTGGAGACGGCGTCATAAGCTATACTAGACGCCGTCATAACTCATCAAGCGGCGGCGTCACACATTTCAAGACGGCGTTAGCTCGCACCGACTCAAACGCAGATCTAGAAGATTCATTTTACGACGGCATCACGACTAAAACGCGACGCCGTCGCGTCGGTTTTCTTATATATACAAACCCGAATTTAGGGTTTTCAGTGTGTAACTTTAGAATAAAAAAAGGGTACAAACCCTAGTTCGTTTAGCATCTGTATGAGATGATTTTAGGGCCTAAAAACCCTATTGTACTTCTTCCAATTCATGTTTTAATCAAGTAAGGTTTACTTAATCATTCAATATGTCTATGTGTTGTTTGATTTATTGTTCTTGCTTTATCTTTAACATGCTTGGCTAAACCTATTATTGTGTTTATTTATGATTGTATGAAACCTAGAATGTAGATCTTAGTGATGTTGCTTCTTGTGATGGATGTGCACGTTCGGTCTTAGAAAACTAGCTTTCTGTCTATAATTGTTGTTGATGCGTCTAGGAAAACGTGATTGTGTAGAAAGGATACCATCGGGTAACAGTCTTCATACTATCTTTCCCCCTAATATGGTTGATCCACTTTTAATCTATTTTACATGCACTTAGTAAACTTCTAGGGGCCGTGTAATAGTCTTCATACTACCTTGCATGTGCGTTGCTCTAGCAACATACTAAGTATATGACGGGTTCGTGTAATTCGTTCATGCTTTAGGAAATAGTTACACAGATCATCACAAGGGTGACAAGGCGACAACACTAGGAGAAGCAATCTAGGGAGTAATACATGATTAAATAGACACAATCTGTTATCTTATTGTTATCACCATTAGTTTAGATTATTATTAGTTTATTAGCTAAAACCAACCCACCTCTCAATTATATGATTTACTTGCTTTTCATAAAATACAAAAATACAAAAATAATATTCCTTCAACCTTTAGAATTCTGTTAGACCGTGATCAAGCCTTCCCAACCTATTCCCCGAGTGAACGATAAACAACCCTGAGTCTTGCCTATACTACACTACAACGATTAGGTGCACTGCCTAGGGAGTTGTAAAACTTCTCGTGTAGAAGTCCTACGACAACCGCACATCAAGTTTTTGGCGCCGCCGCCTGGGGAATAGTTAGGTTTTGATCATAGTTTAGCTTAGTTCTACTTGCTTGAATCCTTTCAAGTAAGATTTAATTCCCGCACATTAGCTTTCTTGTAGTCTATCTTTTCTTCGTGTTAATTGTTTCGTAACCCCATAAACCCCTAACTATTATAGTTACCAATAACTAAGAAGTTATGTTAAACTAACCCATGGCATGAAAGTAAAGTAATATATGAAAAGGTTTTGTTAAAGATAAAGTACAATAAATAAAGAACACAAAACTTTTCAACGTTTAACTCTTATAAAATCATATTAAGAATTAAACTTCATTGCGTGCGGAACAACAATAAAGATTGAATGACACATGGGGTGTAGTGATCTATTCTACTATATCAATTAGCATAATCCAAAGCATTTTGCTAAGTTGACAAACTTTATGCTAATCCTACTGAGTTTGCTCATAGGTACTTAGTTGATTTTAGATAAAGTAGGCGTTTGTGGATAGAACGACTTTTAATGCACAACTTAACCTACTCTTTACATGGCTATGTCTATTTATACTTACTTAGGTCTAATGGTCGTCACCCACAGGGGGGATAAAGTGCGTTGTAATCATGGTTGATTGGCCAGTACAGATTTGTTTCTATTACAATTCTAATTTAAGTAAGGGACAAACACACTTTCTAAGGTCAGTGCTGACACTGACCTTGTTTTCATATCCTATTCAGGATAGTTTGACTTTAGGTAGATAAGAGCTTGGACTTATCCATTCAAACTATCCTGCCTATTCTGCAGGCACTTATCTTCAGGGACTTCTAGTTGTTAGAGATCGTATGGGGTTCTGTGAGTCTATTGCCACAACTCACTGAACCCATCACCTTCTTTTTTGGCTCAGAGAATTCATTTACTGAGTGTCGCCTCACTGAATGGTTGAGTTTTTTTATAGACTCGGGTTGAGCTCTTGAAAGTTACTCACTGAGTGACTGTTCACTTAGTGACCTTAGAGTGTTAAAGGTTATCTAACACTTAGGATATTTTCTATTCAAATCCAAGTGAAAGATCATTAGGCACTGAATTGGCCCAACACTAACCACTAGGTATAATATCACAAGTGATATATACATAAACTTTAAGATCTATACCAAAAACCTTATACCAAAAGCCTTAAACCCCTAACTACTAGGTATAATATCACAAGTGATATATACATAAACTTTAAAATCTATACCAAAAACCCTAAACCCCTAACCACTAGGTATAATATCACAAGTAATATATACATAAATTTTAAACCTATGCTAAAAATCTTAAACCCCTAACCACTAAACCTTATACCAAAAACTCTAAAGCCCTAACCACTAGGTATAATATCACAAATGATATATACATAAATTTTCGTTACCGCATGTGATTTCCTAAGAGTATTTGAAAATAAATCAGCCTTTAGACTTGACAAATCCGCCTTTGGAACCTTATTAACTAAGATTCATATGTAGCTTAACACTGATTACCCCTGATAATGTAATATCACCGATGATAAATATAACCTTTTCAACTAAGATTCACTCGTAGCTTAACATTGATTACCCCTGAGATTGTATTATCACCGGTGATAAATATAACCTTTATCAACTAAGATTCACTCATAACTTAACAATTATTACCTCTAACATTCTAAAATAAATACAAATAAAATCTGAAAAAAAAACCATTAGCTAAATGCCCAAAAAACAATAAATTGTTGACAACAACTAAGTATTTATGATATGGTAATTGCCCAGATATGAAATTTACATCACCAGGTGAATAAAGCCAATATTAAAAAGAATAAACACTAGAATTGTGTAATTTTATTTTTGAAAATTCCCCTTAAGAATGTAAATCACTGTTTAATTTATCACTTTGTATATTTTAATACAAATTAGTATAATTAACAAGGGGTTTTTTAAAGGAATCTTTTAGGGCGAATATCTTATTAAATTGATCAAAATATAAATGCAAAAACAACTTAGTTTTTGTTTTGATTTTAAGAACTATATGTAAAAAAGGTATTCTAATTTTATTGTAGTATTATAGTTGCTTCCCTTTAATTTTATTCATTTGGTTATTTAGAAAGTTGACCCCTCCTTATATGAATACCTCCTTATGATAAAACAACTGTAAGGAAAACGAATGTGACGAAAGTACTTTTAAATTGCGTATCCGAAACCTATATTCCCATTTAAGAGATAATTTAAATTACCTCCATAAGAATAAAGCAATATAAATGAGGACAACTAAAATCTGGAAAAAATTCCCTAACATTGAAACTATTTGCCAAATGTGCCGATAAAACAATAGAACAAATGGTCACACCTAGATTTTTCCCCCCATGGATATTTTTCCCATACGAGTATCTCCCAAAACGAGAATAAAAGCCAAACAAACTAAGGCAAAAAAAAGACAACCATTTCAAGTAACCCCCGGGCTATAAAGTTCCCACCCTGAGCATATTTAACACTCCTAAAGAGAGTGAAAACTACGACCCTTTCAAACTATTTTAAACCAATTATTAAATATCTACCAAGTGAAATCGAACAAGCCTATCACCTTACACATTTACAAACTAAATAATGGGTTTTGAATCCCCTTCATGACAGATTCCAATACTTACCCTTGTTTTAAAAAGCTTAGTTAACACCTGGAATTTAAGATTCCAAGACAACTAAATTAATAGAAAACTATAATGTAAAAAGCGAATACCAACAAACTTATGCGTGGAAATCATTAGATTTATGCAAATACCTAAAAAGTAAACAATGAAACCAGAAAAAAAAACAAAACTCCTTTGCTAAACCTCTAAACTTTTAATATATTGAAAACTATTTTAAATTACAAAATAGATATGAACACTAACTATGATTGTTATGCAATCTATGAATACTAATATGAAAAACTAATGTGAAAACTGATATCTAGATCTATGCCTTAGGGTTCCTTTTATACACCAATGCAACCCTAATGGGCTTACAAAACGCGTCAAATGATCAATGCATATCTATTCCTAATATATATCATGCATATCACTTTAACAGTAGTAACTATTTATTATACCAACAGTGCTAACTACATAACTAACAATACTAATTAAACTGGCAGTACTAACACTTTGTACTGGCAGTACTAACTATTACATTAGCAGTACTAATGACTTAAACTATTTCTTCTAATCTTCAGCAGCAGTAGTTTCTTCAATCAGCAGTATTAACTTGAGACGCCTTTATTCCCAACAATCCTCCCCTAAACTTGATATTCATCTTGTTAATCATCAAGTTTCTTCCAATCAAGTCATCTGTGCTGAGAGGATGCTTCCAAACACTTTACTGTCTTGGTCTGTTTGCTAGTATAAAGATTTTCCTTAAAAGCTCATCTGCCATTACTGAATATTCATCCACTTGCAACTTGTTACTCAGCATCAAAGTCATAAGTGCTCTTGTCAATGGATAATCTTTCTCAACCAGCATGAAAATATCATGTCCTCTCTCTGTAGACACATGATGAACAACACATGTATCATATAACCTCCATTTCAAAGGATCATGCATATACCTTTGAAGCTTCCATAGAATATCATTATCATCTGGTTCAAACAGCCTCTTCAACTCTACCCAAAGTTCTCTTTCTTTATCTTTAGTAGGTTCTGTTGAGTTGAATCTTTCATGAACTAGACTCCATAGTTTGACTAGATCATCCCTGTCAAAATTCTTTAGCATATCTTCAAAGATCTGATATACCTCTGTGTGATTACCTACTCTGATGATCTTCCAATACTTTCTTGAGTCTTCAGTATAAACTTCCCAGTCAATGATTAGGTATTTGGTTTGTAGGGCTTCAACATTTATCCCTTCTTCTGGAACTATGATCATTAGCTGTTGTAGTTGTTCTTGAGACAGTTCATCTCTTGATTCTTCAGCTGGTTCTAAGCCTTCTCTTATCTTTTGTCTCTTTGAACTTTCTTGATTAAGTTCTTGTTCATCGTCTCTCTTTGAGCTTCCAGCTACAACTTTAATAACTGTAACATCACTCTCTATTGGAGTAAAAGTATTTACCCTCTTCATTGTGGTCTCAAATAACTCCTTGACTTCATTAAAGGAAAGTTTCTTCAATTGTTGTAGAGTGTGACTTCCCATATGTTTGATAAAGTTAGACATGTAAGTTCTTTGTTGAGCTTGAGTCATGCGTTTATTCCTCTTTGCTTTAGCTTTCTGTGCAGCAAAATATCTCTTTCTTTGATTAATCAGATCTACAAGCATCCTTGCTTGATCAACTTTACTATACTTATCCCTTTCCTCTGCTTGTAGTTTCTGAGTTAGCTCTTCATCAGCTTCAACTCTTGCTCTAATGTCCTCCCATTCATCCTCTGTAAAACCCTGAGCTGCTTGATGTACTTGAGCCATTCTCTGTTATTCTGCTGCATCAATTTCTTCTTGTAGCCTTTGAGCTATTTCTGCATCCCTGGCAATCCTCTGACTTTCTTCTTCATTGAGCTGTTCTTGTAATCTTATAGCTGCTTCATAGCCAGCTCTTTCTTGTCTTTGTTTCAACTTTGTAGTGGTTTGCTCAGGCTCAGATTCTGTCATAATAGCTTTACCTTTATCCTTTGTTGCACTTGATGAAGGAATAATGATGTTGACTTGTTGAATCATACCAGCAGTACTAACTATCCTACTGGCAGTACTAACTCCACCACTGCCAGTACTAACTGCTCTTCTTCTTCTACTATAAGTGTGAACTCTAGCTGCATCTGCAAGTACTTTAGCTGCACTCAGAACTCCTAACTGATCTTCAGGTTGATCTTCTTGACTACTAACTTTTGTAGGAGTAACCAAAGTAACACCAACATCTTGATCTATTTCTTCTATCATCCTCCCCTGTTTGGAAGAATCCTCTGAAGCCATGTCATCATCTGAGACCACAATCTTTGCTCTTCTTCTAGCTTGGCTAGTTTTGACAGTTTTCTCCAATTTCTTCACTTTCATGATAAGCTTGGTATAAGCAGTACCATAGACCTTCTTTGTCTGCCTTAAGTCTGTTTCCAAAGCTAGAACCCTGTCTGACAATTTTGTACATAAAGCCGTCAATTCCTGGAGTGTCATACTGTCCTCATCACTTCGAGGTGTATTACCTCCTCCGAGTGGTGAATCATAGGACAATTTAGATGCCCTCTCAAACCTAGTTTGAACAGAGGCACCCCCATGGTCTCTTGGCGCCTGGGACCACCATCTGAACCAGTTTCTTGAGAAATTGGCTCAGTAGGTGTTGTCGTGGATTGGGTCTTAGCAATGTTACTACTGTCCTGCACAGCTTCTAAGCTTGTAGCAGTAGTAGCAGCCCTTTCCACACTGTCACCCCTCTCCTGATGGACAGCCTCATCTGGTACATAAGGTATAGGCACACTAGTCTGAGGTAACTCAGTGTCCTTGTTTAAGGCTTGCCTAGGTGATTAAGTCTTTCGTGGTGATGATGATTCGTTTTTCATGAGTAGGTTGAGCAGTAGAAGGTGGTGGTTGGGGTTGATAATCGCCCTTTTTAGGGGTAATTATAATCTATATATAGTATACGTATTCCAAAAGATTTTACGAAATTACTTTTGACCAAAGTAAAATCAAAAATCTCCCGGGTCGTTTCCCGACGAGGCGTGAATGGAAAATCAAGTTTAGGTTTGATAATTTATGCTTGAATAATCACAAATTGGATTGGGTTTTCTAACTCTATGGGAAAAATCAATTAAAAGGCAAGCTACACTAAAACGAAAGCAATTACGAAATTAAAAACGAAATCGGGAAAGTAAAAAACGCGACTTAAAAAAACTAAATTATCAAAATTTAAACCTAAAATGATTTTTTTAACTTTTAATAAATCCTAAGTGACTAAAATGCAAGAACTAAGAAAACTAAACCAAAAACGAAAGCATCTAAAGTTAAAAACGCGAAGAAAACGAGAACGGGATCGAAACCCGTTCTTTAAAAAAATCAAATTTTACAAATTTTACCCTACGAAAGCAAATTTAATTTTCCTAAGTCCTAAACGATAAAAGCAAGTTTTAAAAAAAAGAATTATATTTTTTTGATTTTTTAATATATTTTTATGAATTAAAAACGATTTTAACAAAAATTAAATATAAAAAATACTAAACGATCTAAAAAAATCTGAAAAAATTACAGAAAGTAGCTAACAGTGAGCAGGACCTATGAAAAATAAAATGAAGTTGCCAGCTTATTGGAATAAGCCGAAAATAATCCCTAAAGGGCTGATAAGCTAAATGGTGAAAAAGGGGTTATATAATAAATTGTGTGAGTAGAAGCCAGATGGCCCTACTGGTGCTGATGGTTAGTGTGTGTTTAGTGTGGGACGTGTGTGTGTGAAAGGGGAGGTCATGGGTTCGACCCCATGGCCTCTCCTTTTTATCAAACATTTTTTTTAAATTTTCTTTTTTAAAAAACTTATAAAAAATGCAAGAATAAGGAAATTTAAAAAAAAACTTTTTGTAAGACTTA
>BQNB010124411.1:5311-19943 GCA_026074375.1 Tanacetum coccineum
AAGAAAAACGAGCTAGAGCCTTCAAAAGTATACTTTTTGATCTAGATCAAGCATGAAATCGCACATACACACAATCTAATCATCCCATGTGCTCTGATACCAATTGTGGTATATCATATATCATAACACGGGTTCGATTCTTAGATTTGGCTAGTTTCTAGAGCGAGAAACACATAAGAGAGTATTTATAGAGAGAGAAACTATGTGTTAAATAAAAATGTATAAAATGACTAGCTTGCCTCTTCCAAAGTTGGAAGAGGCTTATATAGTTCTTACAATATACTGGGTATTAGTACCCGGCTTAATACCGAAAGTCATACTATTCACTATTAAACTACGAGCTATAATAAACAGTAAAATACACGGGGTGACCGAGTCTTTTTCTAATATCTAACACTGTATTTTTAATGTTTTATCTATACAACGAGGACGTTGTATAATTCAAGTGGGGTGATGGAATTAGAATGTTTACTTGTCCTATTTTTCACACTAAAATGCTTAAATTATGCTCAAATTTAAAAAAAATCAAGCATACTTTTGTGAAATTACATGATACATAACCCGCACACAATAACCCTTGTTAGATATTGTGAGGATTTAACCTTATCCATTTCCAAATGTTTACCCAAATTCCACAAAATATGAGTGTGTCGGTGATGTTGTAGACTTTAGAACTTGGCTTGGTATATCTATTTGAGACCACAATAATGAGTATTATGGATTTAATTGGAGTAACTTGTTTAAATTGGTAAATTTTAGGATTACACCCAAATCGCCTTTACATGTTGCTTATTAACTAACTACATCGGTTAGTTAACCTCCAGTTTAAACCCTTTTTCCACTCTCATCTTTAGAGTGATGATCCACTAAGAAAAACCCGTAGAGCCAATCTTTTAAGAATTACACCAACTATTTGTTTTGTTACACCCTTACACCTTAACCTACCATGTTAGATTAAGTTTTAATTTACAGTTGCTAGTTGCTTAAAGTATAAAGTTTGTATTTCCTGAGTCTTATGTCATTTTTTATCATTGGTACGGTTGAAAATTTGCACATTGCAAATGGGAATGTATATTACTAGTCAAAACTCATGTGATTTTACTACCATCATAATTAATGGTGAATCCGAAGAATGAAGAACTATCGAAGAAATTATCCGGAATTATTATGATCGTGAAGATGGTGAAACTACACCGAGATTTGAAGTTTAGTTAGCAAAAAAAATCAAAAAAATGAGAAAAATACAAAAAAAGAAAAAATGTTTAAAGATAATCGTTTCGCAACTACCGAAGGAATTACACGAAGGATCGATTATTCATTGATACATCTAAAAAAATCAACGATGTAGAGTATTATACAAAATGGAAGATATCGCCACTTTCCTTGTAGAGTATGTAAAGTTTTGGGATGATTGGGAAGTTGACCGTTACGGGAACGCCAACTTAGGTTGTTGTTTTTTATCTATGATCAAGACGTTGTAAATAGTTGTGTCTTAATCATGGT
Source organism: Tanacetum coccineum (assembly GCA_026074375.1). Taxonomy (NCBI): domain Eukaryota; kingdom Viridiplantae; phylum Streptophyta; class Magnoliopsida; order Asterales; family Asteraceae; genus Tanacetum; species Tanacetum coccineum. The sequence continues at coordinate 6,815 of BQNB010124411.1, forward strand.
AACGGTCGGGGAAAAAAGTGTTTAACAACTTGTACTTTAGGCTTAATCTATTTGTTTCTTGATTTTTATTTAACAACAATTTACTTCCCTCTCACCTGATGATTAGACCGCTGGTCTAAAGATGAGACTTGATCGGCGTTGCATGTCTATTCTGTCGTTACGGCCATGTATGCATGTCTTAGCTGCCTTGTTGGTTTATGACTTTTGGTGAAAGTTAAAAGGTTCCTACCCTATATCATTCTTCATCCTAACCGTTGGTTAAATTCGAATGAGGATGTGATCGAACACACATGTCTATTCTGTCGTTATGGCCATGTATGTGTGCTTCAGCTGCCTTGTTGGAGTGGTACTTCTGGTGAAAGATTGTAGAATGATCAACCGTAAGCCTTTCCATACAAAAACCCAATATTACCTTATAAACTTGTTTTTTTTTTTTTTTTTTTTTGTTTTTTCCTTCCTTTGCTTAGTGTGGTTACTCCTTGGCTTTAGTAGTGGAGATGTGTATCCTTGCCAAGCTTATGATAGAATACTCGTCACGACCGAGCAATTGAGCGAATTAGTTACATGTTACCACATAGATTAGTTGAGTGATTTGAGTAATTTCATCTTCCTATTTCGTGAGGTGTTTGATTGTGTACTTGTAGTAGATCAAATAAGCGCTTTAACGGAAAATATCCTTAGGGATACATTTTTATAAACTTCTAAAGGCTACTTGAGGACAAGTAGGATTCAAGTGGGGGATATTTGATGACATCAAATAACATCTATTTTATAGCATCATTTATCCCATGCAATTAACCCATTTTGTATAGTTATTGCAAAGAATTATTACTTAATCGTTTATATTTGAGAATTGTAGTAATTATGGAGTAATTGGTGAAAGTTAGCAAAAGGCGCGCATTCTGAAGCTTAAATGAAGATATTTTGAAGATTACTATTTTAAATACAAATACGCCGTATCCATTAAGGAAGATACGGCGTATCCGTACCTGCACTCACCAAAGACCACAGATGAATAAAGCTCCATACGCCCTATCAAGAGAGACTCAATACATCGTATTCAAGATATAGTATGTGAATATTCTGGAAGATATCAAACGTGGTCCCTACTCCAAGAAATCCCTAATACGTCGTATCCAATACTTGGATACGCCGTATCGAACCGACTTCCAGACCTTATAAATAGAAAAATCAAAAACGAGTTTTAAGTGTTCTAAATCATATTTTCGATACCTAAACCATAAAAGTTGATTTTCAGAAGAGAAAAGAGCAGAAGAGGTCGAGCAACGTTATCAATTCCATAGGAGACAACGTGTAATTCCATATACTTTAGTAATCGTTCAGTTTTTGGTATCATTCGTTAACTCGATGAGTTTACCTTGGCTAAATAATTACTCTTGCATTTATTATGACGTTTAAAGGCTAATACCTTCGGGTATTAGCCATTATTATGAATATCTGAATGTTTGGTATTTGTTTATCTTGATTTCTTGATTTATAGTTGAATGCTTATTTATGTTTATCAATTTATACTTGTTTACGCGCTTTTGTATGCGACCTATCATTCAACTGGATCTAGTGATACGAACCAAGTAAATCTAGAGTCTGGGATTGCTATCCATATAGTAATTTATACATCTAAAATCATAGTTACACAAATATTGTCCTTCTAAATCTGTGTCTAGGATACGCTTCAGGCTTAACTAGTTAATTGGATATTCTATAATTGGTATCAAGAGCCATGGGGTGTTTGTGAAGGTTTTGTGTGCGTTTTCCCGAAATCCCGCCGAAATCCAATAGTGATTCATAAATAAACTTATTTAAAAAGTGGAGACCACAAGATTCGAATAATGTGGAACTAATACATATTCCCAATTCTAAAACAAGTATGGGAGACAAAGAAACTCATTCATCAGGTCTAGTAGTTATTATTGCACTAAGCTCATGATACCGAACCTTACTAGATTTTTGCCCCAATCGGAATTAATAGGATGCTTGTGCCAACACCCTAGACAATCGCTCAATGTTAAAGAGCAAGCCGGTACAAACTAGTGAACAAGGATGGGTTGGGATTGGGTAGGGCCCGATGATCTATCCCCATAACTCCAGCGCTCACTATAATACAATTAACGGTTCATGAATATAGGAGACTTCACGGCAATAAGTAACTTAGGCATGAATAATCAGGCAGTAGATCTGATACATACACTTTGAAAAACACGTTGTGTACCAATAGTAAAACAAGCAATGTAAGTCACCTCGTAGATTTTGTAAAAAATTGTAGAAAAGAGGGGCTTATGAACTCACAAGTATTGAAAGTAAATTGTACGGTATTAAAATTTACAAGTTTTGTAAAGAGCATGTATTCCCCCTCAGCGTTTATTAAACATTGAAAAGGATTGAAATGCGAGACTATGAACTCACCTTGAGTGAATAAAATCAACAAGTTATCACAAAGAAAATCGTCACGAAGGAATCCGTAGCAACCTAATCCAATATATCCGTAATTAAATTACCGAGTACTATAAAATATAATATTTATAGTTTTGTTACATCTACTATCGTTTCGGGGGCTAATCATAATTTAAGAGGTCATGACATGACGTTCGAAAGGAGTTATACACTTTAAATCGTAAATCCAACACTCGTCGATACGCCATCCGAAGAGAAGGCCTCATTATGAAACTCCCTAGAATATATACTTTGTTAACCAATAAAATTCTATATACTCAATCACCAACTAAAGGTTTAGGTAAAATTGTGTTTAATAAGTTAAAACGGTTATAATTAACCTTTTAGTAAATCTACATAAACTTTTGCGTTTTAGAGCCCGAATTTTAACCGTTTCTTATGCCCACAGTAATGCTTACGTATTAAGACGAGTTATCATAAATTACATTTTTGAACTTTTAGACCTTCTGGTGAACATAACTTTTACTGTTTCACTTGAGTGTACCAGAACCCTAGTTTATTTTTTATCGAATTTGTTATCGTAACACTACTAATGTCGTATTTTATTTTCGTTATAACAAGCCCGTTTTTTAACGATTCTTCTTTCGAGTACGATCTCGTAATTAAATTTATATCATATTTTTGGAATGTTTTAAAAATATCACTTTCTGTAATGAATAGTAAATTATTATAAAAAATAGTGATTTATTAAAGTATTTCTCGTCGTGAAACTCGTAATTAACGTAACTTCTCCGTTATAAATCGTTTTCCGAGTTTTTCCTTATCATTTTGGGAATCGTCAGGAGGCTATTATTTTTATATTAGGCTCTACCTACTGGTATGAAACAAAAATAAAAACCCTTTGAATATCCTCCAAAGTGTATTGATTTAATAAAAAGTTTTGTTTTATTAACTTTATAAACCCTAAATATAATAACAAAACATGTTTATACTTACACAAAGTTAACTGACATTTACACCATTTTTTTCCCCATGATATGATATAACCATATACATAGGAATAATGTATAACTTCATAGACATTAGTAAAAAACCCGTTTTGCATATTCAAAAATCTTAAGTGGTGATTAGCCATACATAACATATTACACATGAATATAATGATAATTAAAAAGTATAAAGGAAGTTAGATGACCTTAGGGATGATGTATGATATAGAAATGAATGCTAAACACTTGTTTAGACTCAAAACCCAAGCTTACAGAAATGAAAACCCTTGCTTTCTTTAATAAAACCCCATAATCTTTGATTTCTTTCTTAATACTTGAAAATGGGATACAACTGGTTGGAAACACCTTATGAATGACTGTATAATAGATGTGTAAAGGAAGTGTAATGGTTCTGAATAAGAAATTTTGTATGAATTATGTTTGGGGCCATGGTTTGTGCCGTAAGCATATCGCGAGCAAAAGGGATGGGTTTTTGTTGATTTTTACTAAGTGTTAAAGCATGTATGAATGTTTTTTTCTAGTAGATACATGTTATATAGATGGTAGTAAGACTTAAGTCAAGGGAACGATGGTATGGTCTTAGAATATGGTCTTTGGTTGTCTTAGGATGGCCTTTAGACATTTATACAAGTATGCTAGGTAATAAAGAGGTGATGTGTATCATTAAAGAAGAATTTTGCATATTTGACAAGTGGGATGCGTTTTTGCTATATTACTTGTACAATTGGAAAGAAATTCGAGCAAAACATAGAAATATAATGAGATATTTTGTAGTTTTTATGTATTATGGTATAAAAGTGGGTATTTGTTATGCGTAAAAAAATTTTGGTGTTCAGGGAGAGCTTAAACCTATTTATCATCGCGAAACGTATACATTTACGTATCCGATAAAAATAATAATGAACAAAGTTATTATTATCCTCAAAATAATTATATAACCCTGCTTGAATTGTAGAACATTATAAATTGTTATGATGTCCGTTTACGCTTAAACAATAATTTTTATCTTACGCGATTTAACTATGTTAAAAAAAAAGGTAACCGCTACGAGAAAGAAAAATAAATAATTAGTTAAATAGATTGACGTCTAAAAGACCTAACAATACGGAAATATTACATTATCGATTCTGTAACTCGTTAGTTTGTACTTGGCTAAATAATATGCTTTTGTATTTATTATATGACGGTTGAGCTAATACCTTCGTGTATTAGCCATTATTTATGAAGATCTGATAATTTGGTAGTATGTTTATCTCGATTTTCTTGGCTATTAATACATATGAATCTTGTTTTATGTTTATTAAGTTATACTTGTTTACGGCCTTTTGTATGCGACCTAAATATACGAACTGGATCTAGATGAGACGGACCAAAAAAATCTTGAGCATTCTGGATAGGCTCTCCTAAAGTAAATTTATAGCATCTAAAATCATAGATCACGAAATAATATCCTTCTTAAGCTGTGTCGAGGATACGCTTCGGGCTTAACTAGTTAATTGTGATATGCCAATGGTTTATTTGATCGTGTTGACTAGTAAGTTAACCTAGATAATTCAACAAATAACGTTCTAATTCCATTGGATAGTTGGACAAGTAGACTACTAGTGTATAAATCACCATTAAGCGATAAGTGGGTAAAGTCTCTATGAGCTAGGGTTTAACAAGATCATCATTGCTTTAATCCCTAAGATAGATTATAATAAGCAAATAAGGATGCTTTATGCGGGTGCTTTAATTATGACAGAATTAATGTGTTTAGGTCTTAGATGATTAACCCTAAAGTTTTATTAAGAATGATATGCCACCTCGAGAGAAGAAATCATTGCACTTAATAAACAAACCAACATTCTAATCGGATTAATAATGCTTAATACAGTTTTCTTATATTTGGCTGGACCGCTCTTTTATCTTTTGTTTATTAGCTCGCGTGGGTTAAAGTGCCTTGAATTGATTGTAGTCACCAACCAAACCGTGCCAGTCTCTATGGCTGAAAACCCCATTTTCCCGTTAGAATTAGGATTTAGACTGACATAGGTTTAGAATAGAATAGAATTAACATAGATTAGATAACTAAGATATTAATTAAATTGATAGATTTAACCTCGCTTCAAGTGTTCGACACCCTACTTACCACGAAACTACTACCGATCGGGTACACTACCCGTTAAAGTGTTGTTTTTGGTTTAGTCGGCAAAATATAAATTTAAAACTTGAATCAATAAAATATACACCACACAACGACACATCAGACGTGTAAACCGACTAGGCCATTAGAAAAACTCAACTTGCATTTTCATTTAAATAACAATTTAAAGTTAGTTAAGGCAACATGGATATTTAACTGGAATTCATAAAGATGAGCAAGTTAATTGACACACCTTCGCAGTTGATCTCTGAACCTTTGTTGCTGATCCGACAGGTTGAACAAGACCAACTTCCTCAACCTCAACCATTTTAGCTTTTCCATTAACAATGGATCTTTTGTAATTGGTAACACTAACCTGACTTTCCTTGGTTGGTGAAGGACCATGGAATTCATACATTATTTCCTTCCCTTTGAGACTTGTCTGAACTGACTTTCTACCTACAGGCTCATCATCAACCATTTTTTGCTCCCCCTTTGCTTTTTTCCTTAAACCCTCCTTAGTTGTCTTACCACCCTTCCTTTTAATCCTAGTGCTAAATGAACTTGAACTAGAGCAACGCAAGGCAGCGTCCTCTTCTACCCAAACCATGTTTCTTAAGTAATACCTCCCTAAATCCTGTTGCTTATGAGTAATATACAAGTGAATTTTACCACTCCTTTCAGCATCAGCAAAGAATGAATAGACATCATTATCAGTGTGGATTAACTTTAAACCTTGTTTAAGTGATTTGTTTGGTAAACAATAGAACAAATCTCATTTGTATTCAATTATCTCATAACAAATCCAATCTAGGCATGTAGGGAATATATCCCTATCATAATTGAATGCAGAAACACTAGAAACTAACCCATTAACATACCTTGGAGGATCAAACTCAAAATACCTGTTTTGTGTATTTTAAAGACAACTTCATCCATGATAGGCATATCATCTGTCATATTAAAATCAAACATAATATTTAGAAAACCTTAAACATAAATTTAAAAAATACAATATAAATTTCAACTAAACCATAAATTTTATTAAATAACAACAAAACCCTAATTGCAATTGAATAATGAAAGAAACATATTATCAATTTATTAAACAGAAAACCCTAAGTTTAATATTCCAATGTTAAAAAAATATTAAATATATACTTTGAATAAAACCTAAATTTCAATGTTAAAAAAATATTAAATATATACTCTGAAAAGAAAAATTAGGGCTATTAAAGAGGGACCAAGATCCAACATACCTTCTTGAATGTCTGACATAAAAGGGTTATTTTCCATTTCCAGTAAAAAAACAAGGAATGTCTTTGTTATCAAATTCGAAAACTGGTTGTTAATGACAAAGAGATGGGCCAAAAGAAAGTGCGGTAGGGTTTGAGATAAGTGTAAAGTATATGGGGTATGGTTTGTGGTCCAACTATACTTTAACTTAATTGCATGTTTGGTCCCTGTGGTTGTCCTAAAAATGCAACAGTAACCCAAACCTGCAAGATATTAGACCAAAATGCATTTCCTAAACTAAAGAGCATATCAGTTACTATAACCTTAAAATGCAAATGTATATCCTAAATACCATCTGATTTAATGTAACCTGCAAATGAAACTAAAGTTAATCTAAGGACATATAAGTTGATCTAACCTGCAAATGCATTTCCAAAATGCAAATCCTTATCTAAAGAATAATCCTAAATACCATATCAGTTAAACTCACCTGCAAATACAAACTACAAATACAAACTGCAAATGCATTTCAAAATCTAAACCATCATAAAGATCAGCTAAGTTTAGGTTGGCCAGTTTCCCTGATACGAGTATCATTGCCATGATACAGGGTCAGATGTAGGTGACACACTAGGTATACAAAGAATACACATCTGATTAATACCTGTGAAGCCATGCTATGCAATGAACATTAAATCAGAACCATTGAACTACTTTTTCACTAAATCTAACATATTACTACACTGACATAAAAATACACATCTGATTAATACTTGAGTTATCATAATGCATACATCTAAGAACTAGAAATCCTTAAAATAAAACACAGATGAAAATTTTAACTTGGGTATAGTTGGCTACATTTGGTAAAAAAACTCCAACTACTCCTTATTCACACCCCCCAATAAGTTAACCTAAATACAATCCAACGGCTATATCTACATACACCACAATTTAACAACACTATTATAGGGTGTTTGCCAACTCAGTTTGAAACATAATAAGAACAACTTTCTAAAAAATAATTCCAACATTATATAACAACCACTAATCAAATAAATATAAACAATCATCATAATACAATAAACGAAACAGAAACATATTTCATTAAAATAAAGTTCTTGATCCATACAACATCCATACTTAAGACAAACTACAACAACAAACTAGATGAAACATCCAAAAGATTAAACATGGTAGATTGCAAAAGAGTTAAAACATGATGACGAACACAAAAGACAGACCCATCCCCAACCCTAAACAGGGTTGACTTCAGCCTCTATAATTTCAAGATGTGCTTCTTTAGTGGTGAGTTTCTCCTCCGCCTTGGCAATCACATCATTAATTGCCATAAGCGTGTTGTACTCAACCCTCTTATCATCCCTCAAGCAAAACAAGGCATCATAAAACTCCTCTGGATCATTCATAGCTTCCAACCGAAATCATAGCATTTAACTGAGCTAGTCTATTTCTTGATGAATGCGCTTGCTCACGCATGACATTAATAAAATGTCTGGTTTTAGCTATCTGTTGCTCAATGAAGAATTTCATGTATTTTGGCACCTGGGTCTCCCCACTGAATTCTATAAGCTCATCAATTGCACGCCTTGCAAGTTGGTTTCATGGTCCTGGAGCAGCCATTGAGAATTAATTTGTGTAGATATATTGTAGGGTCTCAGGCGGCGCCATAGAGAGAGATGGTCAAATGTATAGCAGGGCAGTAATGACTTGCAGTTTATCAATTGCACAACTAACCCTAATAATTTTATTTTAATAACACACAACTTACCCCCTTAATACTTTGCTTTGGCCATGAAACAAGCCTAAACTAGATAACTGGTTAACATAAGGTGAATGTTGTGGGCTTCTTAACATGTTACCATCAGGCCTAGTTCTGCTAAGGTCAATGTTGTGGGCTTCTTGATAATGTGATTTAAAGTATGTTTTAAATTAAGTATAATAGGCTTCATTTTAGTGGGCTTTCTAAAACCGTTTATGAAGAAACGAACAAGTATTATGAAAAAAATGAAACGGCATGCCCATTTGGAAAAAGAGTACACGTCAGTTTATTAAATAACACAACGGTTGATTTTATGTAGTATTTATAGGGTTTTTTACATTCACAAACTTCATCTTCATCTCATATACAAAAACCATCCGCTCTGCGAAAATGAATCAGTCCCCTTTTGGAGAACTACGTGAAGCATCCAACTCTACCAACCTGTCCATGATGTGGACTGTGATGATGGACAGAGAGGTGGATAGGGACTATGGCATTGCCAGGAGACTTTTGGAGGTTGTGAGGGAAGTCCATCCAATTCTCAGTATGAGGTAGAAGATAATTAATGAAGCATCACAAGGACCCTAGAATTATGAAAAGTGTTGCCTTCTTCAGGGAGCAACAAGCCATGGATTTGAACCTGATGAATGATCTTATGCTGAAGATCTCTGAGACTCAGTTAAGGACATTTGACAAACACGAGTTTATTGGCTATGCTAAAAAATTCTAGGTTGTTGGTATTCTTATGAATTTGTAAGATCTTCCATGCAAGGTTACATATCCTTGTTTGGTTTTTAATTTATGTTTATGTATTGAACTTTTGATTCAGTTTGTTTATGCTTCTGTGTTTCTGTGTTTGTTGATTTGATTAACACAAAAGTAATATGAAAACAGTAAAAATATATATTCAAACAATTAAATTCAAAAGTTTAAAAGATTAATTTGTCTAAATATTTGAATTACAATTTATTTAAAATGTATCAATTTTATGAGAAAAATAAAAACTAACCATCTTCTCACGATATGCCAGGTCAATGTCAAAAATGTGGGGATCTTTGACATCGAAAGATAAGCCATGGGCCAACCGATATAAAAAGATACAAACCCAAACACCACAATCACCAAATATACCACCATGTTTAGGAACACTGTCTGCAAGATTAAACCTTATGCAGTAATCAGTGGGATCTATTCTTTTCTTATCAAATACTTTAGCACCTAATAAAACAACGGGAAGGCGTTCCTGTAATTTAATCCACACTAATGTAAGTCGAACAGACGAACTTAAATACATTGATAGTTTTTGCATTAAAATTTAGTTCACGTTGTTGTTTTTAATGTAATGGTATATTATAGTTAACTTAGAACAAAACCTTACTAGACAATGGGTTCAACTGCAAAGTAGTAATTTCATTTTTTGGTTCCTTAAAGTGAAAATAATAATGAAGACAACAAAATAGATTTAAAACTGCAAATTATTTCATTGCTAATAACATAACCATTACAAGTTCACCATAAGGACACCATAGACAACATAAACTAAATAAGCCAAAAGAAGAGTTTACCAACATAATACTGCAACCTTAACAACTATAATACAAAAGAAGAGTTTGACAAATAACGATAATGTGCACAAAACATAACATGACTAGACAATTACGAACGGTGCAGCTTAGCAATGAAAGAGATTTTCTTCAAGACCTTGAGTTGAGTTTCACTTATTGATTTCATCAACTCCCTACATTTCTCCAACTCATAATCCTGAAGCTCTTTTAGCAAATTGTAAGAGTTAGCAAGAACAGTTGACACATGCAAAAAGGGTGCATCTCAATCATTTGTTCTCGCCTCTCTTGACAACGAACATTGAACTCTTGGCAAGTTACATAAGTTTCCCTAACAACCCTAAAATCCCTTTCATTGTTAATCTTAAACAACTTAATCATTATGTCTTTTACGAGTACGGAATTAGCAGAATTTGCTAAGCGAGTAAGGTGAGACATTTTACTGTGTTTTAAGTGTGTGTACAAAGCTAGATTATGAATGGAATGTGTTATGAAAAAGGGTTGGTAGTGCATCAATATATAGAGAAATAATAAAAATTAATTGATAGCTATATGGGTCAATAGTGGTAACTATCAAAAGTACCAAAATGGCAAAAATCATTAATTGTGATTAGAAGGAATAAAATGAGTTTGGCAGACATGGTAAACATATCAAAACCTTTCCTGGCCACTAATACTATTTTAATATTAATTCAAGAACCAATGCTTATGTGGGAATTATACTTACTTGAACCAAAATTGTTGGAAACAAACAGAATGGAACTAAACTTAGTTGAAAACCAAGGTTGTGGATACTTTAGTTTCCCTATAGTTATTGGTGAATTTGTATGTGATTTTTTCAAGATTAAGCAAAAGCTAGGAAGTATAATAAACCATAGAGGACTAAACAATATAATAAAATTATAATATAAACTGTACCTATAAACATTCCCGAACCCGGACATACCAATCACACCACTTATAGTCATACGTGTCTCCGCTATCATAGAAAGTGACCAATCCGGACAGTATATTTAAGTGGCCAAGACACCAATGCTGAGCCATCTCATTAATGGGAAAAAAATACCTACAACGTTTACATTGATTGTTAGGATTGCAGATATTATAGGTCCTTAAAAAAATTGTTTGGGTGAAAACCCTTTGCTGAATGGGTTAGACCCTTGCTTTCAATAAACTAAAGTCTTTTGACAAGGATATGCAGAATCAAAATAGAAAGGATTAAGTATCAAAATAAACACTCTCACTAAATTCCAGAGTAGTAAACTATTACCTGATCAACATCGCTCAATGGAGTGGCATACTTATCATCGTTGGCATAAAACAAAGGCATGCTGTTTTGCAGAAGTATGTGAACAAAGTAACAGCTAACCATGGCCTAGTTAGCATTATCAGGTCTCCCATGCCACATATAATCGACCCACAAGTCAATGTGATGTTAATGAGAGAAACAAATTACCGTTATAAGAACCGTAGGCTTTAAATTTATAATAACTAAAAGTTTAATTAGTTTTTCTATTCATACTAATCTCTTTACTTAGCCAACCTTTTCTACTAGGGTCTAAGCACGCTAATGTTAGCCAGAAATTCTGACCTACAGTATAATCATCGCTCCATGGAAACTTACACTTAACATGCCCTTGTTGACTAATAAATTGTTTAATATCGGGAGTCAACCAAACTGTATCTAATGAATGAAACAAACGTGAAAGATCCTACAGAAAGATTTTAAGTATATATAAGCTGCTACACATGATGGAAGGAAACCAGTTATGGTGAAACATTATACTTAAATATTATACCTCAACCCATGGTTTCACTTTTTTGAGCAAATCCAACAAAGATGGATCATTTACGTTTTGACGGTGTTTATTTATCTTAACCCAACTTACTGTCTGATGTGTTTTCCCAGGCACAATATCAACATCATTCCTCTTGCTATGTGTTAACTTTCCTAATATACTTTTTACATGAGTTGAATTCATACACTCATGCTGCCTTTTTTTTAACTCCATAATCTACAACAGTTTATCTTCTTCCAACCTCATCCTCTTAGCCTCTTCCACCCTAAACCTCTTCTCTTCTATAATGTTCTTTTCCTATTCCAAAAGCATCCTTTCTTGATCTTGCAAACACAATCTTAATTCATCTTCAACAATAAAATCCTGTAATTAATAAGGAAATCATTATAAGATATTGTCAATTATAAAATTTTAAATTTCTAAAACAAAAATGTTTATTACATTAGAAATATCTTCATTTGAATAGTGTAGCTGGATTAAATCCTGGAATAAGATATTCAATGAATCCATAAAGTCACGGCCCAAACTGGAAAATTCCTTATTAAAATGCAACACCTACTAGCAAAATTAGTATATATAAGAACAACTAAAAAATGAATGTCACGTGTAAAAACAAATAATTTAAAAACTATACCCCATATTCTTTGTTTCTTTCACGTGCAAGAACCTGCAAAGTGTGAACAAATATTATAAAAAAGTATTTCAAAACATTAAGATTGGCTATTGTAGTGGGAATAAATTCAAGTAAAACTGGATCATTAACCTGAATAATAGTCTCAAGTTTGAAAACACCAACATTTAGCTCACAAATAACTTCACCCTTAAGCCATTTTTTGGGACTAATGATATCAGTCGTGCAAACACTAGATGATACTCTGAAACTTGAATGCGCATGTTTGCGTGACTTCTCTAGCTTTGAAAGATATGTTTCAAAAAGGCTATGATGTTCTATGACCGGAGCCTTTGGAACATGTTGCCGGAAAAAAACATGGTTGTGTTGGGATTAAAAGACTTTTTGAAGCTGTTTGGAAGTTACTGCTGCTAAGGTTAGAGTTACTGTTGCTAAGCATAACTTAGTACTATTAGTGATATTAGTGAAAAATATGCTAAGTATTTAGTACTACCAGTTACTACTGCTAGTATATATATTACTACTGCTAATGGAAGTTAAGACTGCTCAGAGACTTAGAAGAAATACTACTAAG
>BQNB010124412.1:6445-19943 GCA_026074375.1 Tanacetum coccineum
GTCTTGGACTTGTGTTTCTTCTTTGAGACAAATGGAGAGGTGTGTTTGTTGTGTGAGTAAGTCAAAAATCAATCTCAGCCTTTAATCTTGAGTCAAAAATCAATGGATTTGTTTTTTTATGACGGGGTTAAGGTGGGAGAGTGACGTTTTTGTCTGGGGTTTCAGGGTAACACGTTTTGGGGAAGATAAACAGTATCTTGGTGGGAAATTTTGATTTGGGTGAACAGGGTAACGGTGTTAGACTCTGTGTTTGTTAAGGACTGACATGGTTAGTCATTTTGGACTAACGTTGTAAATGGTAAAGGACCAGCAGTGTAAACAACTTAACGAGATTATAAAAGGCTCGTTAAGGGGCTGTTTGTTTTGGCAGTTAAAGGGAATTGGGCCATTTTTTTGGTGTTGAGCCTTTTTAAAGGATTTGGGCCTTTTGCTTCCAATTTTAGTTTAAGTCTTGATAGTAGTAGCTTAATGGGCTGCCCTAGCCCATTAGATGGGTGCGGGTTGGCCCATTAAGTATTTCTTCGGTTTCGGCTTCGACTTTGACGTTGACTTTTCAGTGTTGACTTTGACTTTGGCTTTTGTTAACTTTGACTTTTTAGGCTCTTTCCAATCCCGTGCTCGGTTTTGTCTGTTTTGGCTTTGCTTTTGTCCTTTTGTGAATATCCGTTACCTGCACAACACAAACAGCAAAACAAGCATATATTTGGCATTTTATGTTCGTTTTTTGTCATTTAGGCTCGTTTTTATAGGTAAAAGGTATGTGTAATTAAGCATATACCAAAATCCCCCATACTAAACTATTGCCGTGTCCTCACGCAATGCCATAAGTAAACACTTTAGAAAACTAAGAATCTCAATCCCCCTTGACTAATTACCTCAAAAAGTAGCTAAGTGTTTATCAAAGGAAATAAAAGAATCAATGGTCTTGAAAAGCCTCGTTTTGACCATTTTTAAATATTTACACTTATTACCACACATATTTTTGTATATTTTTTTGTACTTTTCTTTTCAAGCAACTAACTAACATGTTTGACTTTTGTTATTTTAATAACCTTTAGGGTCATAGAACAAGACGCACTTTATTCCTAAAATGCCCAAAAAGATAAATTCATCGTCCTCAACTTTTCACTTGTCCCAAACCAAGCTTAAAAATGAAATCACCGTTAAATATAAGTAGGATGCTACACTACTTATTTGCACTTGTCATCTTTTCCTCAGCCGACATTTATTTATCTTAGGTGATGTGTTGTTTCGAATTCAACCATGATCAACGTTGTGCAAGAATTTCTATGCTTCACGTTTCACCCAAAAGTAATGAGTTTGAAGGCGAGATCATCCCATGTAGCAAATTTCGTCTCAGCACATCCCATCCTTGCGGCTAAGTGACCAGGCTTTTGACACCCCACATAGACTAGTATCGAGACTCACGGACCTTCGGTTTCAAAACCCTTGGATTTCCCGTTTTATACATAATTTATTTATAACTTAAAACGAAATAGTCTTAGTTCAAAAGCATATTTAAATTTAAGAAAAAAAGATTTTCCCTATATTTATTAAATCACACTTAACATTAATATAATTATACTTATACCTTTTAAACCAAGGAAATCCTCGACCTTTTTGAAGGCTGCAACATCGGTTGTGAGCCGGCAAGATGCAACAAACTTTTATCAGTCTCGGATTATTATTCTTACTATAGGCCTTATTCAGAAGGCTGCAACATCGGTTGTGAGCCGGCAAGATGCATCAAACTTTTATCAGCCCATAGTTTTTATTATTATTATTACCTCATTTTTCATTTTTTTTAACACCATGATATAGAGAAAATTTATTTTTAGAAAATTTAAGTATAAATTTGAACTAAGACTAAATAAATTTTGAATTCAAAAATTGTTGATTTAAGTTTAATTTTCGAAAGGAGCACGTATTATTAGTCAGGTTAGGAGCTTATGGGAGAAAAGCCACAAAAATTACACTTATGAGCTCTTAAGATTTCCAAGTAATCCTTGTTTAGCATCCAACTCATATTCAACTCTATTATTTTTTGTTCTTCGCAAATTTGAAATATTTAATAAAAAGATCTGTGAATGCTTAGTCAAGTTTATAACAATTAAGGGACAAAGCTAAGAGCTCAACACGCTCGAACGAGTCAAAATTTATTCTTATTCTACCCAGCAGGAAAGTCAAAACATATGAAAAAAACACTTATTTTTTTTTTGAAATATTTTTAAATTTTTTTTTCATTTTTTTTGGTATTTTGGTGGTAAAAACGGGATTACGTTGAAAAACAACGCTGCAGGCATATTAAATCGATAGATCCCCCCCCCCCATACTAGAATTGAACATTGTCCTCAATGTTTTAAGAAGGGTCTCTACGTAAATCTAAAGCCGTTTATTAAGTGTGCTCAAAGATAAACGTTAGTCGATAAGATTGGATATTGGATTCCCATAATCATGCTAAGGATTGAAGCTCGAGTGAACGAAGGACAAAACCACGAGCACGAGAGGCTTCATAATCCGGGGCAATCCTGGACATACAACAAAAACCACAAAACACGAGAAAGGAAGAGGCGAGCCTCCTCATAGCACAATTATTCATTACTATTATTATAAATATATTAGGATAAGCATAGGTTGCCACCCACGAAGCACTTGTTTATTAATGAGTCACTAAGCTTGACTCGTCCCCGAATTCATTGGCCAATGGGGAAAGTTTGGAGATCCAGGACAACCATCAGTGGTATGTCCCCTCCAAAGTAGTGTTTAAGTCTATGACCATTCACCTTGAAGTTTGGCCCGTCAGTTGAGATAACTCGACGGTGCCATAAGGAAATACTTGGGTAACGGTGAATGGTCCAGTCCAGCGGGTCTTAAGCTTGCCCGAGAAAATCTTTAATCGAGAATTAAAGAGGAGGACTCGATCACCAACGTTGAAAACGCGGTTCTTGATCTTGGAGTCATGGATCCTCTTTGTTTTCTTTTTGTAGATCAAAGTGTTCTCATAGGCTTGATCATGAAGTTCATTTAATTCATTCATTTGAACTTTCCGATGATCGCCTGCGGTCACAAGGTCATAGTTGCAATGCTTTAAGGCCCAATAGGCCTTATGCTCGAGCTCGATGGGTAGATGACAAGCCTTTTGTACTCACCAATTGTAAGGAGTGCTCCCGAGGGTGTCCTTAAATGCGGTACGGAAAGGCCCCACAAGGCGTCATCAATTATCGGACCACAAAGCACGGTTGTCGCCTACGGTCCTTTCCAGAATGCGTTTCAAACCAGGATTTGAAACCTCAACTTGCCCACTTATTTGTAGGTGATACACGGTGGAGAGACGGTCAGTAACCCCGTATTTAAGCATGACCATTGCAAACTGGTCATTGCAAAAATGGGTACCGCGATCACTAATGATAGCACGAGGGGTCCCAAATCAGGCGAAAAGAGATTTTAAAATTTTGCAAAACTCGGGCGTCATTGGGGGGTAGCGCTTTTGGTCAACCCATTTTGACAAAATCGACGGCCATGAGTATCTAATTGTTCCTCGTGATGGACAGGAATGGGGCCCATGATGTCGATGGCCCCAAGTCAAAATCTCACAAACTTGAAATTGTGGTTTTTAAGGGCATATCATCGCGTTGTGAGTTATTTCCTGCGTTGACAAGCGTCACAACGAGTGACCAAGTCATGGGCATCGCGGTAAATGGTAGGCCAAAATAATCTTGAGTCAAAAACTTTCTTGGCGGTGTAGTTGGCACCATAATGTCCCCCAGTGGGCCCATTATGGCAAGCAATCAGGATATCAACAGCTTCTTGGCCGTAAACACACCGCCGGATCACTTGATCCGCACAAATCTTGAACAAATAGGGGTCGTCCCAAAAGTAGTGCTTAACATCCTTGAAAAACTTGTTCTTTTGTTGGGACGACATCCCTTTAATCACAAAATTCCCCGCATGGTAATTTGCAAAATCGGCAAACCATGAGGTACTATCATCACCACGAAAAGTAACCATACCAAGTGTCTCGAGAGGAAATATTTCGGTAATTTCCTTATTCTCGAGAAACATCAGGTAGGGATTTTCAATCTTGATACAAGGTTGCCGCGTGAGATTCTTCACTCCTTTTTTATCACGAATAATGACATCAAATTCTTGGAGTAGGAGAATCCACCGGAGCAATCTCGATTTAGCATCTTGCTTGGCAAGAAGATATTTGAGAGTCGAGTGGTTCGTATACACTATGGTCTTTGACAAGTCTAAGTAAGGCCGGAATTTTTTTCTTTTTTCCTCGAAGTATACACCACGGCTAATAACTCTTTTTCCGTAGTGGTGTATGTGCTTGGCATTCCGTCATGGTATTACTTGTATAGTGTATAGGCTAAAAATGTTTGGTCTTACGTTGCCCCAAGACTGCACCTACCGCATAATCACTAGCATCAGACATAATTTCGAACGGTAGGTCCCAATCGGGGGCAACTAAAATTGGAGCTTCGATTAACTTCTTCTTGATTATATTAAATGATTCAACAATTCTTTGGAGAAGATGAAATGGGTATCTTTTTCAAGAAGATGGGTCATCGGGCGGGGATTTTAGAAAAATCTTGAATTTAATCGACGATAAACCCGGGCGTGACCTAACAAAACTTCGAATGACTTTAACGGAAGTCGGATGAGGGAGTTTAGCTATAACATCGACCTTAGCTTTATCGACCTCTATCCCGAACTTTGAAATCTTATGTCCTAGAACAATGCTTTCTTTTACCATAAAATGGCATTTCTCCCAATTTAGAACTAAATTAGTGTCTTCGCACCGTTTGAGCATTTTGTCTAAATGGGAGAGGCAGGAAGAGAAATAATCCCCGAAGACCGAGAAATCGTCCATGAAGACCTCCATTGTTACCTCGATCATTTCGTTTTTTTTTTTTTTTTTTTTTTTTTTTTTTTTTTTTTTTTTTGTTTTCGTGTAAAATGGCCATCATGCACCTTTGGAATGTGCCCGGAGCATTACATAAGCCGAAAGGTATGCGTCGGTAGGCAAACGTCCCATAAGGGCAAGTGAAGGTGGTCTTCTCTTGGTCTTGTGGGTCTATAGGAATTTGAAAGTATCCCGAGAAACCATCTAGAAAACAATAGTATTCGTTTCCCGCGAGTCTCTCAAGCATTTGGTCCATAAACGGTAACGGGAAATGATCTTTACGAGTGGCATCATTTAACTTTCGGTAGTCAATGCATACACGCCATCCCGTAACTAATCGAGTAGGTATCAACTCATTATCATCATTTTCAATTACGGTTATACCGCCTTTCTTGGGCACACAATGAACGGGGCTAACCCACGGGCTATCGGAGATAGGATAAATCAATCCGGCATCAAGGAGTTTGATAACTTCCTTTTTGATAACCTCATGAATTTTTGGGTTAACCCGTCTTTGGTGTTGAATTGCCGGTTTAGAGTCATCCTCCATTAATATTTTGTGAGTACAAAATTTATGGGGTCGATGCCTTATATTAGAGACTTTTCTATAGCGTTGCACGCTTGTGTGACTTTAAAACCTTTAGAAGTCGGACCTTCTCATCTTCTTTTAAGTCTTTAGCAATTATGACGGGTAGTTTATCGGTTCCCTCCAAAAATGCATACTCAAGATGAGAAGGTAGATCCTTGAGCTCGAGCTCCGGGGATCATCAATGGAAGAATTTTTTCCGGTTTTAGGTTTTATAAATCTTAGGTTCTTGAAGTGAGGGAGTTGTTGGTATTCTCATTTAGAAATTCCTCAAGAAGACGAATGTCTCCCTCCGAATCATAGTAAGAGTCATCAATTTCTGGTGAAATTGAATCATCTTCAATAGCAAGGAAAGCATCGGTTTCTTCTAGAAGAAAGTCACTATCCCCGAAGGGAGTGAGAGTGGGAGAAGAGGTAGAAATAATCGGTTCCGAAGTAGGATTGCCACTTGTAGAAATTCCTGAGAATCCGAGCACTTCTTGAGCATACTCCCCACAAGCTACGTAGATTACATCGATTCGATTAATCGACTCGGCATCATGTTTAAGTTCTCGAAGTTTGACCAACTTTGAATGTTACGGCTTCATCATCATGGCGGAGAGTTAATTCTTCACCGTAAACATCAATCAAAGCTCGTCCGGTCCTCAAAAAGGGTCTCTCGAGAATTAAGGGAACCCAAGGATCGACAACATAATCAGCGACTACAAAGTCGGTCAGAAAATGGAACTTTCCTACTTTCACAAAGACATCTTTGGCAATGCCGGCCGGTCGAGTGGTCGATCGGTCCGCAAGCTCAAGAATCATTTGGGTAGGAGTAAGTTCGGGGAGTGAAAGCTTCTTCCATATGGAGAGAGGCATCAAGTTGATGCTTGCACCGAGATCGGCAAGGGGGGGGGGGGACAAAGCATCATCATAACTCTCCGTAAAATCACATGGATATGAGGAAATTGCCGGATAGTAGTCTCCAGTTGTTATCGGGCAACTTTTTTACGATGATCGCCGAGCAATTTTTATTCACCGGAGTTTTGTCTAAGTCAAACAATTTCTCCTTGTTGTTAAGGAGACATTTAAACATTGTAGCAAACTTAGGCATGTGAAGAAGAGCATCCGCGAAACTAAGTTCGAAATGAAGTTTCCTACAATTTCAAGTAATTCAAAGCTAGCTTATCGTCTTTTTCACAGAGCTTTTGTTTGTTAACCATTCAAGGATAAGGTATAGTCGGTTTAGGTTTAGGAGCAACAACGGGCTCATCAATTAGAACTTGAGTTTGGACTACCGGAGGTTGGATGTTTTTGGTACTCGGTTGCACCGTATCCTTTGTCACCTCGGGTACCCATTCCACCACCTTGGGGAGAGAAGAAGAAGGAGGAGGAATGAGAGGTCCATCATAAGAAACACCGCTTCGGGTGGTGATTGCTTTCAAATCACCTCTCAGGTTAGCAATGGTGTTGCTAGGAAGTGGTCCCGTACCCGAAGAAGAAGTGGTATTCATTTGGAAAAATCTAGCCATCATATTCTTGAGCTCATTGGTTTGATTTGACATTGAAGTTTGTATGGAAGTTTTCATTTCATTCCTCAATTCATTTTTCACATTATTAATTTGATTTTGCATGGTTTTTATAATAGTATCAATCATCTTCTTTTAGTTTGACAATTCATTCGAAGGGGCAACTTGAGCTTGCTGCACCGGAGCTTGATAAATCGGATTTCCATGATTATTTCCTCTTTGATTGAACCGGTTTTGATTATTTTGCACATTCGGTTGAGCAAAACCCGGTGGTCGAATTTGGTTAGCAACACCTTGAGGACGGTATCCGGTATTTCCCTGATTATAATTCACTGTGGCTGCTGAAACATATCCTTGAATATTATCTCGATATTTCAAAAAAACATTGCCATCGGTGGCAAGACATTGGTAGTAAGGGTGTGGACCACCACAAGTAACACAAATTTCTTCAACAGGTTTCACAGAAGCTGAAGGAGGAGATCTTTGAAGAACCAAAGCCTTAACGATGTCAGCTAGAGCGGTTAATGTTCGGAAATGAGGGGTAGAAGAAGAAGAATGAGCTTTCGTACTCAATTTTGTAAACAACCGGTTTGTTAAGTGAGTTTGTGAACTTTCGATTTATTTTAATAATTGTCAACGGCAATCTCGAGGTGTTTTTGTCAAAAGATTACCACGGTGGCGGTTTTCAATGAATCTTGAATCGTTAGGGTTAAGCATTGTTTGAAGGTTCAATTTGATGCAATTTCGTTAAAATCCATGGATGTGGAATGCACGAAGGAGATCCTTGAAACGTTCCCATGCCTCACTAAACGTTTCCTCAAAACATTGTTGAAAATTCGTAATTTCATTCCGGAGATTTGTCGTTTTTGAAGGAGAAAAGAATTGGTTAATAAACTTGGAAACAAGATCTTCCCAAGTAAGAATAGAACGAGGGGGTTCTTTTTCGAGCCAAATCCCGGGTTGTACCCCGATAGAAAATGAAAATAACATAAGCTTATCGACGAATTTGGCGTATTCTATTACTTAATCGTGGATGTAATCTTGTTGAAACCAAGGATGTGAGCATGAGGATTTTCTTTCTCAATCCGTAAAATGGGGGTTTTTGAAGTTACAAGATTTAGAAGACTATGTTTAAGCTCATAATTCTCCGTAAGAATAGCGGGAATTACAATCGCATCCCGTAACCCTCGGTGGGTGCTTGGAGTAATTGCTCCATAGTACGTTGATCGGCCATCGTAACTACGGGATTTTCTTCAAGAGAAAATGGTTCAACTGTTTGCTTGGAACGTCTACGATTATGACGTTTCGGATTCGTAGAAGTTTTACCAACTAGATTCGAAGAAGAGTGAGTGCGCATGCACTAAGGAAAAAGAAATAAAAAAAAATATCCGATTAGTCAAAAGTTCACGGTAGCTCTCTAGAAAAACGCACAAAGAAGCGGAGGAGCGGGTAAGCGCGAAGCGTTTTTAAAAACCTTCTCCTTTCGGGTCGAATTTCGTAGGATCGACCCTCCTTATACCTCTCTTATAGTTTGTAATCTAAAGATGAGCCGAATTCACACGTGACACAATGGTTGATTTTGTTGTTTTTTAATTTTTTTGGTACTTTCAATACTTTAGGAAAAGTATTGTTGGTATTTTTAATTAATCACTAAATAAAATGAGAACATTAAGAAAAATAATAAAGAAAATATTCACAATTGAAAGCGATAACTTCACGAGGAAGGGTCTTCAAACACTAATCTTCAAACGTAAACACGGTAATCGCACACACCTCCCCGGCAGCGACGCCAAAAATTGGTTTCCTGTTTTCCAAACACACCCATAAGTATGTAAGGAGAACGGGATCAATGATAGTATGAGATAAGTATTCCGAAAAGGTTTTAAGAGAAATTACTCTTTTCCAAAGTAAAATCCCAAAAAAACCTTCCCGGGTCGTGTCCCGACGAGGCGTGAATTGAAAATCGGGGTTACGTTCGTGATCGCGTGATTGAATGGTCAATGATTGATTTGGATTCTATTTCTACTAATAATATGCAAAAACAAGTAAAGGCAAACTAAAAACGAAAGCAATTAAAGATTTAAACCTAAAAACGATAACGGGAATCAAAACCCGTTCTTTAAAAAACTAAATCCTAAAATTTTAACCCTACAAAAGCAAATTTAATTTTTAACAGTCCTAAATAATAAAAGAAAATTAAAAAAAAGAATTAAATTTTTTTGACTTTTATTTTATTTATTATGAATTAAAAACAGTTTTAGACTAAATTAAATATTAAAAATATTAAACTAATAATAAAAAATCTAAAAAAATTCAGGGAAAATAATTTATACTATGAAGAATCAAAGAAAAATAAAAACTTTAAAAACAGCTTATAAATAAGCTGTAAATAAGCCCAAATGGGCTCAAAAGCAAATCTGGCAAAAAGGGTTAAATGAATAAAGTGAGTAAGTTAAAACAGAAAAGTCCCAAGGGCGCGTATGGTTCAAGAGTGTTGTGTTGAGGCTTTGCTATGAGAAGGGGGAGGTCACAGGTTCAAAACATGTGGCTCCCTTTATAATAAAAACCTTTTTTTCTTTTTAAAACAGTTATAGAATAAGCACAAATAAGCAACTTTTACAAAACAACTTTTTATGAAAAACTCAAATAATCTGGTAAAAAGCTATTTAAAGAAACAGAATGCTAGAAAAGCTAATATGAAGATTGATTTAGACAGTTTTATTTTAAGCTAAGAAAAAGGACTTAATTAGCAAAAAGCTATAAAAGCAAAACAGATTAAAATTGATATTGTGAAGAGCTCAATTAAGCTAGAAACAAGGATTTAAACATAAGCTATAAGCTAGAAATGAAAGGCAACTAAAATAGCTTAAACTCTAAACTATGGTCTTTTAGGTCTTTTAGGCTTAACAGCTATTTGCAGCCCTATTTAAAAGCTACAAAAAGCTGCTTTAAAATCAAATTAAGCTAAAACAGATAAAACAAAGACTATAAAGGACTTATGCAAGAGATTTTAGAATCCAAATCATACTTATACTAACCTAATTATGCTAATGAAAATGGGCTTTTAGGCTTAAATCAATTGCATACTAAAACAATAATTATTCTAAAACTGGGAATACTGATGAAACAGTACTAGGGAACTTAAATCAGTTTCAAATGATTAAGTCTAAGCCATCTTGACACTATTAAGCACTACTTAAAACTTATTGATCCAAATCCAAAATCTAACAGTATTGAAGAACAAAACTTAAGCAATTATGAAAATTTGTTTATAAAAAACTCAAGACCTAATCAAAACTTATTCAAAACTAACTAAAACTTGATCTTATACTTAATGCATGATGAATCAAAAGTGGATTTGAAAACCACAAGGACAATGACAATATCAACTCTAGGTTAATACTGCTTGCCAAACACCCCTTTATTTTTATTTTTTTTCATTTTAGGCTTAAAATAAACTTAGTAAACTTATAAAAACTAAAAACAGATTAAGCACAAGGATACTTAAGGACAAATAAGCAATAAAATCACAGACTTAAGCATAAGAATAAGCACATTTAAATTAAGCAATTTAGACAAAAAAAACAAGCAGTTTAAATGAACATCAATCCAAGGACATAAAAACCTTAACATAAATATAAAAAGCATCCAGAATGACAGAATAAGCAATCATAGCATTTAATAAGCAGAAATAAGTAGTGCAATAAGCAAAACAGTAAATAGGCTATGAAATGGAAATTGAAACTCACTTGATATTGAATGATTCTTGACAGTACAAAGCTTGTAAAATGACACTATTTAAAAGAAAAACATGAAAATAAGCAATAAGCTACACAACTCCTAAAATACATACAAATGTGGAAAATAAGCCCTATTTTATAAGCTGTTCATGAAGATTGGGGTGTGTTAGTTGTGTTTCTTGTGTGAGGGCTTCAAAAGCATAATCATAGCCATCAAAAAGTCTTATTCACCAAGCCTAGTGATCTTAGCCATTGATTTTGTGTCTTCTTTCTATGATGAATGGGGTTAAAGGGGATTGCCAAGGTGGCATGGCACCATGTGAAGAGTGGGGTTGAGGTTTTGGGGATAAGGGTATATGAGAGTGATAGGGGAATAGTGAGTGGGGGTTTTGGCGGGATATGGGTGAGTCTGTTTGACTGGGGGTTAACTAGGTTAGGGGTTTAATAGTGTGGGGGTTAAAGGTTTGAGGGTTTTAAGGGAATTTAGAGGTTAAGGGTGATTAGGGGTTAGAGGTTGAAGATAAACAATACTTATGGCGTTTTGGCGGGGGTTAGGGACGATGGGTATTAATTATTGTTGTTTGACCTGGGTTAAGTGGGGTTTGACTTTGGGTTTAATGTTAACGGGGTTAATCCCTGTTTTGGTAAAGGACAGGCACCGTTAGTCCTTTTGGACTAACGGTACAAATGGTAAAGGACCAGCAGTGTAAACAACTTAACGAGATTATAAAAGGCTCGTTAAGGGGCTGTTTGTTTTGGCAGTTAAAGGGAATTGGGCCATTTTTTTGGTGTTGGGCCTTTTTAAAGGATTTGGGCATTTTGCTTCCAATTTTAGTTTAAGTCTTGATAGTAATAGCTTAATGGGCTGCCCCTGCCCATTAGATGGGTGCGGGTTGGCCCATTAAGTATTTCTTCGGTTTCAGCTTCGACTTTGACGTTGACTTTTTGGTGTTGACTTTGACTTTGGCTTTTTGCACTCTTTCCAATCCCGTGCTCAGTTTTGTCTGTTTTGGCTTCACTTTTGTCCTTTTGTGAATATCCGTTACCTGCACAACACAAACAGCAAAACAAGCATATATTTGGCATTTTATGTTCGTTTTTGGTCATTTAGGCTTATTTTTATAGGTAAAAGGTATGTGTAATTAAGCACATACCAGTATTATATCATGAACAACTTGCCTTTGTACTGTACATAGTCAAGATTTGACAAGTGTTTTTATTTATACCATACATCCTGTGGCTAGGTTCTAACATAAGCTATAACTAGGATCTAATCTAATAGTCTGATGGTCCTTTCTGGCTATTCTTGAGTTCATAGATTGCTTCTAGAATACTTTCCTTATCTGCTTGGTGACGAATCTGGATGTTGTTGATAATATGTTCTAGTTTAGTAATCCTGAAGCGAGCTAGAGAAATCTTTTGGTTACTTCCCATTTGCTTTCTTTGAAGTTTAGTAATTTGAGCACGAGCTTGTTGGACTTCAGCTTCTAGAGTGTCAAAATCTTTTTGTATGATCACTCGACCTTTTCCAAGACCTTCTATGTTATCTTCTATGTGTTCAATGCGGTCGAGAGAGAGTTCATCTAGGTGATTCAGGATTTCCTTAATTTGCTCCTCGTGACGTTCCACACTTGTCTTACGAGAGCTTTCTCCCATCTCAAAGTCTCGAGGTAGGGCAGAAGTAGATGAGGATGATCGGTTATGTTTCTTAGGTGACAATAATCCCTTAGGAAGAAAGAATTTTTGAGGATTAAACATTGGAGATGAAGGCACAATAGTTGGAGGTAAGATAGGTGATTCTTTAGCATAAAATGCTTGCAAAACCTTCATGTAGGGGTCATTATGAAAAAGCGAAAGAGTTGGTGAAGCTATTGGAACTACGCCAAATGAGTTAGAAGAGCTAGAATAAGTTTTTCCTGGTGAAGCTGGGAAATAATCCGGGGAAGCCGGGAGAAAGTTCAGAAAGTTTGAGGAAAGGCATCCTTAATACCAGAAGTAGGGTGGTTGGGAGAAGACATCACTCTGTTAACAACCCAGCGGTAAAATAACATAAGTTATTTATATAATAGTATAATAGTTATGTATCTTTACATACTATTCGGAAGATGTAGTGGCACGGAGGACTTTCTTGGTTAGAAAAAGAAAAGTAGTTATAGTTAAGGTTTCAACCTTGTTCTCTATAACCGTTGGCTCTGATACCAATCTATAACACCCCCATTTTTGACATATAACAGCGGAAGCTAATATGGGGTATTATTTCATAGTACAATAGTCATAATCATAGAAAACGAATCGTAAAGAGACGTTTTTGGGAAAATTTAGTTATCATTCATTTATTTATTAGAGTTTTTAAAAAAGAGAGGTCCCAAAATCTACAGGAAATCAAAAAGTTTGAATGATAACAGTTTAGCCATCTTCAAGTCCGTGTCACTCCGTGCCATATGATGCTCAGTTATCTGAGATAAACATGCTAAAAAGTCAACACAATGGTTGAGTGAAATTCATAGGTTTATAATAAACAGTTTGGATACAAGTTCAATAGTGGGTTACGTTGTTATACATCCATAAGTGTAATAATTGCAACACATCAATTATTATGAAAAACAGTATTATTGCCCTAAGCTCATGACACCGAAGCCTTAGGTTAATCAATAACCACAAATAATTGCCCCAACGGGTGTCTTTGCCAAACACCCGCATAGTTATTCAAATGATGTGCTATTGGTTACCGAAAGTATAGGTACACCAACGGGGA